>JBCJKH010052657.1:0-27554 GCA_039877255.1 Loriculus beryllinus | reverse complement strand
CCCTTCAGATACTGGAAGGCTGCTATGAGGTCTCCATGCAGCCTTCTCTTCTCCAGGCTAAACAGCCCCAATTTTCTCAGCCTGTCCTCATACAGGAGATGCTCCAGTCCCTTGATCATCCTCGTGGCTCTCCTCTGGACTTGCTCCAACAGCTCCTTGTTCTTTTTATGCTGAGGACACCAGAACTGTACACAATACACCAAGTGAGGTCCCCAGGATTGCTCAGCATCTTTGGCCTGAATGGACTGAGAAGATTTTAAGGTGATAATGTTCAATCTTCCAACAGATATCTCAGAAACCTTAGAAGCCATCCATAGAATGCTCATTGATACAATAAAGGTTCATGGAACACTTCCTGTATATGCACTAATAACCTTGAACAAGCACAAAAATGTTATTGCCACGCTTTTCCTGAGATGAAGCCAGAAATGCAGGCACAAGGTGTGTCAATGCTAGGTTCCTCAGCTTTTTCTAGATCTTTCATTGCTCTAGAGATATTGGTAAAAGCTACAGATAGGTTCAGTGGCCTGATGTGCTATTGACGCAGTAAGAAACCATCCTTGGCTTGATGATCTAACGGCTCCATGCCTGAATCCCCCCTGCACTACAGCAAGCTAAGCTGCAAGTTCTACTTTTAGGAGTCTCATTCCAATAGCAGACTGACCTGTTCAATCAAGTCCTTTTTGATCTCCCTCCAATAAGAAGTTAATACAGCTTAATACCATTTTGATCCTAACAGAATCAATGACATTACATTAGCATAAAAATAAAGAGGTTGAAGACTAAAAAAAAATTAATAGAATCCCTATAATAAGTTGAGAATTTATGCCCCATGATAATTTTGAAAATAACTGTAGCTTGACAATAGTTATTGCCTGTAAATGAGCATTCATGGATACGACATCACTTATGAAGCAAATTCATGATAACACAAAAGTTTCTCAAAAGGTTTGGCAGAGCCTTGTTCATTAAATTAATTCTGAAGTGCTAATTTGGCACCATTTTTTTTAAATGCATATTAATTCTTTATATAATTTTTTACATGCTCAGATTTTAAAAAAAATATATCTGGAATTGGAGTTTGAGAAATGCACTCCACATATATATATTACAATTAAAATCACCATGCTTTACTGCTTTCTTTAGTTGCAAGTGAAGGAATAAGTGTTATATCATTTTGTAAGAACATGTGAATGATGTCCTTAACCATTTAACTGTATCATCTTGCCACCTAATTTTAGGGCAGAAATCCATACTCTGCATTAGCTTACCTTGATAGTGAATGGTGTGAGTGAAAGAAAGTGATTTCTGAAAAATAGTCAGGAGTGTTCTTTGTGCTGAAAGAGCAGCCACTTGGAGCTGGACAATAATAATCCTGAGGCACTACCCAAGACTTTTAGAAAGAAATCTACTGTTGTTGCATCCTTTCTTTTGAATTACCTCTGATTTTAAGTGATTACCCTGAAGATGGAGAATTTGGGTTCTAGCCTAGTAAGATTCAAAATCTTTATCCTGAATTAGCACCTGGAGTACTTGTGGTAGGGGATGCATCACCCTCTTCTTTTCAAAACAGGACCACTTTGTGCCTAGAAATGCAAAATTTATGGTGGGTGCAAGTAAGAGCTATGATCTAAGTTTTCTACTGCAATCCTTTTTTCTCAAGTCACCAAACATTTACTGAATCCCTCAAGATGCTTTAACTCAGTTTCTTAATGCATATTGTTCTTTCTCAAAATAATCAGGGAGTTGGAGTCTGTCTTTGTCCCTGTGTTCAGCTCTTTATGTAACTAATAATTGCAGTATTTTCCTCTGACTGTTGTAGCAATGCCTCATCCATTCCACATCTACTTTGAAGTAATCCACCCTCACAAATGAGGTCGTTTCAGTGTTTCTTTTTTATTCTATCGCCTATCAGAAAAAAATTGCTGTATTTTACAGGTGTCACATTTTCATCAATAATAATGATGTAAGCCACTGGAAAGTGTCTATCCCCTACAGAATGTGAAATAAGAGATGTCTTCAGGCATGCATAATTGAGTAAAAATTAGTAATTTAGTGTATAGGAGGGTTTCTTTTGAGATGCATATTTGTAACTAAACATGAACCTTGTGGTTCTTTTTTTAGCACACCTCTTTCTTATACTTGAAGCAGTTTCCCTCCTCAGAGAAGTGAGGTTGAAGCTACTCACCAGGGCATCACTTAGAGCACCTTACCTTCAAAACAAAGGTAAGCTTCTCCAGATGGCAACAGTTATTCTTTCCTGTGAAAATGAGATGTGGATTTATGGGCCTAGAACCGTAGCAGATCACAGAAAATGTGTTTCACCAGTTAGCAGTGTAGCTGTACAGTATGTACATCCATAAGAGACTTCCAACTGGATTTGGGTTTTAGCTCTTCTATACAGAAAACATTTATAATTTATTTCCAAAATGAGTCCTTAGATGCAAGCCTAAAACAAGTTTCCAAATCCTTTCAACAAACTACTCCTCCCTTTCTCGTCTCTACCACTCCTTTCCCCTTAATAATTGTGGAGACAATTTTCATCATAAGACAAACACAACTTAATTTCCTTGTACATTATAAAAAGAAGATAATGTTGCAAACTAAATAAAGTAAATGAATAGTGCATGAACTGCTGCCATCTCTTGGTTGTATTCATCACTCCAAGCACTCTGGGTGTATTAATCTATATCAAGAATATTAGGGCATTTCATGGTGTTATTTTTTCTTTCACCTCACATCCAACCTTGCGAACACAAATCAAGACATCATTTAATTTCTTTTGTTTTTCTGATGTTGCTGCTGAAATTGTCAGTTGCAACTATTAAGGTGATGTTTAAAGGTCTTCTGTCAAAATTTTTTGTGCACTTAAGCTAAGTCTTTTGTCTTACTTTTCTGTATTTTATCTTCTGTTTTATTTTAATCTCTACTTTTGTTAAACTTCCAAGCATTCAGTTGTAATTTTTGTACTACATTGGAATTCTGGTAATGAAAGGCATGAGGACAAATGAAGGGCAGGTCAGTGGTAGTAAGGAATCACAACTGCCTAAGTAAATGAAACAAAATGAATTTTGAATATAATTTTTTCCATGTTTAAAGAATAACACTCTAATTTTGTGCCTTATCCAGACATGTGCTCTGATTAGAAGCTCCTTGAAATTAGGGGAATAACTTCAGTGCACTTCAAGAGCATTTGGGTGATTTCTGATGAAAATCATCATATTTCTATTGAAGCTGTCAGTGCAATGACATTGGTTTCTACACCCAATACTGTCCGCCACAATTGCTGCATGTTTAATTAGTTCACGCTGATTTCAATAGGACATCAATTGACCTTTTATAGGTCAATTACCATGTGTGGATAGCTAAAATACCATGTCTGAGCAGTCATTAGATGTCCTCTAAATGCTCATATGGATGATGAATGGGAACAAAATCCTGGCAATCTCCCAGTGATGGCCACAGAGAAAGGATTTTTGCCTGTTCCTCCCTTTTTCTCATTCTTATTGATGTCATACTTGCTTATTAACACATTTTCTTGTACCATACCTCATCAGGGACTATGGCTGCACCACAGCCTATCACAAGAGACAGCAACAGAGAAGGATCAACAATATGTACTGAAAATACAACCACAGAAGGTCTGAGAGCAACCTAATTAAACCTCTCCTGAGGTAGGCCAAAGGTAACATTAACATCCAGGCTATAATGAGCAGATCCTCTCACTCTGCTGAGAGGAGGCTTCTCCACAGTCTGTATGTTGGAGCAGAAGCAACCAGGAACCATTATCTATGCGACAAGCAGTTGCTTGTCATGTCCTACTAAAAAGACTTTGTTGAACTGAGGTCTTACAAAAATCTTTCTTTATCTGGAAGACCAGAAATAGCTTTGTCTTCCCCCATCTGGCAAGATATATCCAGTTATGGCTGAAGATCTCTCTCCTATGGGATGTCCGTGACTTTGCAGTTCTGGGCCCAGTGACACTTTTATCTTTCTTTGTGTTGTCATGACTAAATAGTATAATTACATACAAACTCAGCTAAAACCTTGAGCATTAAGTTTGAAAGGACTCCTAGAAAACAACAGCATCTCCCCATGTAATGGGTTCGCTTCAGTGTTTTTTATTCATGAGCTCACTACATGACAACTCACCACAGCCTCGTTCTCTTACTGAAGTGATCAAAGCAATACCACCCCAGAGACCTCTTGTTTGCCTGTACATACCACAACAACTCTCTCAGCTTCCTCCAAAACAAGGGCAGAGGCCTGGTGTGCTGGAAATTTGGCAGGGTGAGGTCTGTTCTCATTTCATAACAGAGCCATTCTGTTTTCGCTCTCTCATCAGCTTGCTGAAATGTCTTCCTGATGACTTGATTAAAGGATTAAAAAAAGAAATAAGCAGCATGGTAATTCTGAGCTAAAACAGCACAGTGTGTCCCATGAAAAGAGCTTTAGAGCAGTGCATCACCTTCAGAGTGCTTCAGACACAGGTAAATGAAGTGTTTGGGGCTGGGAGATAAACTACGCTGTTCTGGTGAGTGGATACTTGCTAGAGTATTATGCGCAGGCGTGAAAATGAGTCGAAAAGCCACTGTAGAAGCACAAGTAAAACTATCAGTGTTCAGATCCTGTTGCTTAAGCCGTGCTTTTCTCATACTGCTTAGTGCACTGTTACCTCCCAGAAGGAAGGATTTCTATGGCTAATTTGTGGAACGACTTATCAGTAGGCAATATGCCCAAGGATGCAGAATTTACAGTGATTATTGTAGCCTTTTCCTTCTCGATGCCCTGCTCACAAGAGATTACATGGCATTGCTCAAAAAGCAGGAAAATGGCCTTTATAAGCAATAAGAAAACATTTTTTCAAGTCTATATCTTAATTTTTTATTTTTATTTTTTACAAATCCAGGACATTTAAATAAAGCCCAGCTATTGAAGTGAGTGAATTCACAGTGACGGTTTTCTTCTGGATGTGAATACTCCAAGTTTAGCTTCCAAATTGCACTTCCACAGATTAGGTTTTCTTCCTAGTCTGCCATTAGACTAAATGGAAAAAAATGTTATGTCATTACCATTTGTGTTCAAACTCAGACAAGTCCTGATGGCTTTCAGACCTCCAGGGACTCATCTTTCCTGCATAGCTGTAGTGGTAGAGAAAAGGGAAGCGCTCTGCTCTTGTTCATTATCAGGTTTCTGTCTGAGGAAGCTCTGCAGAACCCTGTAGAATACTTCAAATTTTCTCACATGATTTACTTTCTTCTTAAAGTGAATCTTTACAACAGAAAGACACAAGTGTTTTAATTAAGAATAGATGGCTTTCTAAAGGAAATTTCCCAGCTCAATTAGATATCACCAAGCTCAAAGCAGGAATTAGACCAGAATTTTCTAGTTTGTGTTTTTTTAGTGCTCAAGACAGTCACTCTGTCTTCGCTGTCTCTTTGCCAGTTGGAATCAGGAGCAGGCTGAGAAGGGGGATACCTTCAAGAGTTTTTACCTCATGCTCTGGCTGCCCTGGTGGATAAGTCTGAATCAGGATGAGGCTGGGTTGCTACAAAGTCCTCTTACCACAAAAGCATCTTTACAAAAAGGCTGCTCTTGAAACAACCCTGGACAATCTTTTCTGGATGATGTCTTGTGGTATAACTGCAACAGGAGATGGAAGAGTTATGGAAAACAGCACATATACAAGACAAAAACAAACATGTGGGAACATATCTGCATTTCCCTTTGGCTCATTACCCTGCCCATGTCATCACATTGATGCAGACATGACCCAGTGCATCCCACAGCAACGTACTGCATCTACAGGGCTGCACAGGCTCACCTGGAGGGGCTTCCCAGCCCTAACACCTGCAGCACTGAGTTCCAGAAGATTCTTCCTATGGTTCTTTATTTTGGAAAAGATCTCAGACTGTAGAGCTAAACTGTCTTTGCCGCACTTCAAAATGGCAGGGAACAGTACAGGCAGACTCACATGAGCTCTCCTGGGCTCTTTTCAACACTGCTGGCTGCTATGAACACCTCAGCAGTAAAGACAGACAGATTTGTCACTGCTCTGGTGAATAAAAAAGGTGAGGATAAAGAGAGCTGTCCCATTCCAGTGAAACCAACATATTAAAAATAAAACTGACAGGGGAAAAAGAAAACCAAGCAAAGAAGAAAACACATGGCAGAATTTCCCTCAGGTGAGTGTGCAGTTTGGTTTCTCCTCTCCCCAAACCCTAGTTCTTTGGAAATTTCACTATTCTTTGAAAGAGATAGCAGCAATTTGGACTTCCAGCAATGATGTAGCATTTGTGAAAAGCAAAGATAAGAGATGTTGCTAATTATGACCTAAGTACATTGATGAACTTTGTGAACAGGTTTTAGTACTTGCAGTCTGAGGGTAAATGAAGAATGTTGGTTTCCAAGGTGGCCAAGTGCTGAATTCACTTTAAGAAAAATAAATTAAAATCCCATTGAAAAGAATGTTTTATTTACCTTTTTTTTTTCATAGCTGAGAAGAAAACATTTCTCTAGATAATATTATAATAATATTCAAAGGCAATTCCCTGAGAAATAGCTTGACTAAGATATTTAATTTGAAATTAGTTAAGTGGTTATTTGCCTGAAAGGGATTTCAAAAAACAAGAGTCTTCAGGCTAAGGAAATAGTCTGATGAATTTAATCAAGAATGGGATTTTTTACTAACTTCAATCCAGTAGTAACCTCCAGGTTTGTCTTTTGGTAATTACTGTGTCTGCTCATTAATATGATAATCATGACTACATTTGCAACAACTGAGAACTCTAATCAAACAAACAAAAAAATTGCTAGCAATCATCCTCAGCGTTCACAGAGGTTTTTTTTCTTGAAGGAGCCTTCTGGCTGCATTTATACATATTTATAATGATGGTATTACTTAGAATCTACAAATTGCTAATATGCTGGTGTTTTAGGATTGAACCAGATTCAGAAGGGGAGGGAGTCTGGCAATCTTTAATAGGAAATATTCTGATAAAGGGAACTGGGATTCTATTTTTCCTCTTTATTGTGTGTTCTAAAAGGCTTTAAGATGCTGGTTTTTAAAAAAAAAATGGAAATGGGAACTATTTGACTAAAAAGGTACAGCTTCTGGTTTCTCAATAAAATAGTAAAATTTTAAAGAAAATAACGTGACAAATTGTTTAGCTTTCTCCAATGCCACTTCATTTTTGGAACAATCAGATATCTGGTGTTAGAATAGTGTTATTTGCAATGTATACTGAGAGGGTTTTGCACAACACTCCTTTGCTGTCTTAGCAATTAATCAGCAAAGGTGTCAGCTTGGAAAGACGGGTGGAGTTTTCTGGGCAGGAGCATTTGGAAACAGCTTTGTGGAAGAGACTGCAGAAGTGTGAGAAATCAGTGACACCATTTATTAGCTGATAGGATTTCTGGTAGGTGATCATGGGGTGCTGAATTCCAGGCAGCACTTCTACCAGGGAGCACATCTCTCAGTCTTCCTGGCTAAAGGAGCTTTCCTGATAATCCTTTCAAGCCAGACTTGCTCAGCTGGACCTGTGCTGTCTGTATGATTCACTGCCTTCAACACCTTACCTTTAGCTGAAGGTTTGCTTCACTGCAATGGTAATCTAATCTAGTCCTTCTCAAAGCTATCGATTGATGCAGCTGCTGATGCTAAGGGAAAGGCGAAAAGCTTCACACAGATATGTAGCTCTTCAACAAAACTCTCTACTCTCACCATGTGTCTCCATTCCCTCCCTTTTGTCCTCCCAGCTAATTGTTCAGTGACAATACCTGTGACAAAGGAGGCTGGAGAAGATAGCATAGGTGTATAGTATGGGAAGGGACCACATGGACCCTCACATCAGGTTCCCTGCCTCCTCAAGCCATTGCATCAGAGCAATACCTGGCAAGACAATGAGGAAAGGAGTTCCTGGGGATTACAGGAGAGAAAGGTAGCTCACAAAACAGTCTCTTTCCCTGGAGGCCCGTTCCTTTCTGCAGATGCCTTCTGCCAGTATCATGTGGTACCTCAGTAGTGGTGTTTATTCCCACAGCTTTACCATCCTGACTTACGCACACAGGGTATGGGTGTGAAGAAGGTCCAAGTGAGTGGAAATATTCACAGGGTAAATACTTTAATCTTTCAGATCTGCTGTCAAATTCTGTATGAAAATGGGCCTTGGTAAGTTCGATGGTGTCTCAAAGCTGGGTTTATAACAAATTCATCTGTTCTTCAAGAAAAAGAAAGCCTTTTTAATTCTTTGAAATATATGACTAGAACTCACACAAGGGTCCTGAGTATGCTTCTAAAAGTCTCTTTTTATCTGTACACTTAACTTTCCATTGGAAAAGCACTGAAATAGTCAAAGATGCCAAAATCAAAGGCTAGCTAGTGTCCGGTTAGTCCAACCAGCAGGTATCTGTAGATAGCTGGTGGAGATTCTCTATAGTCATGATGTTAATGAACATGTCTTTCACACATCATCTAATAAAAAATCAAAAAGGAGAAAAAAGCTTTTAAAAAAAATTATAATGATCATTATTTGCCTAGGTGCTCAAGTCCTAGCTTCTCTATCTTTTAATTTGTGCATGGCTGCTCATGAAAACTAGGGAAAACATAGTAGGACTTGAAAATGGGAACCAACTCCAGAGCTAGAAACACTCATCACTTCTCCTTGTGATCTATTTGTTTCTCAAGAGCCGAAACTTTCTTCCTCTGCAAGTTTAAGAAAAATGTTAGTATCTTGCCATGCACAGTGTGGATATCTAAAATTCTAAAGGGAGCCAATACAATGATATATTTTTAGAATCTCGTTCAAAGAAGTTGACAAAATAATGTTAGCTGCCTTCTGCATTAGCATCTCAATTGAAAAGGATAATTATGGGAAAGTATTATATGGATGAAGGAAAAGTTCAAGAAAAATTAAAGATGAAAAGAAAGGTGAATTTCCTCTCCCTGAAACCAGAACATTCTGTGATATTAGAAAAAAAAGATGCCATAATTGTAGGGAAAAGAAACACTGCTTTTAATTAATAAAAACGTTTCTATTAAGAGGAAAGCAAAATAGATAGCTAGGGATGGATCATCATTTCATTTTTCTTAAGAGCTGCTAAATGTAATCCTCCTGTATCATAGCATACACTGAGTGCTTTGAGGAGTTTCAGCAACAAAGTGCTGCTGAAAATAAACTAGTGTTTATTTTCCCCTGAAGTAAACTCCAATAACCCTGATTGTGCCTTAGAAGAAATGAGCTGTTCTTATAACTGTATCTAAGGGATGAGGAACCTTTAAACCCACTGTAAAATAAATAAGTGATTCAGTTTTACAGATAAAAGTCGAGATCAGCTGAAGGCTGTGAGCTTTTTGGGTACCCCCATGGAATGAGAGGAAGGCTCACAGCAAGAGGCAGTGCAGTAAATTTTCAGGTCAACGTGACATTCAGACAGGGAGTGAGTAAAAATCCAGTAATGAACAATGAGTCAGTGTGGATGGGCAGATCAGCCTTTCTGATGGGGTACTGTCAGCAGCCTAACTACAAAGCTTTCCTCTGCAGCTACATCTCAGCTTAGATGGGCATGTTGGCTCTGATCCTGGTTCCGACAATGTGATGGCAAGTGAGACTCATAACCCAACTGCTGTGTTTTAGTACTTCAAGTGAGGAAGAAAAGCCTCTGGACTCAGGAAGGGCCTCTCTCTTATCCATTAAGGAAATGTTTTTTGAAGTGTAAACATCAGCTGGGAAACTAACTGCTTTCTGTGGCTTTGAAAACCTCCTCCCTGAGCTCCAAATTATTTTGGGCACAAGCTGTTTTTCATCCTGTGACAGTTAGTGTGCCAGGGCCTCTAGTCACTAATGGAACATAAATAATTAACCAAGCTATACTCCTGCAAGATTGTCTGTAGTGGAAACCACTTTTATCTACACAAGCAAATGTGGCAGCAGGGGAAAACCAACTCCATAAACAGCCCACTCCAAGATTTTGCCCAAGAAATCAGTGTTTCAGAGGTCAGTTTCTCCAGGCCTGAGGCTCTGCAGCAGGGTCTGAAGAAGGATTTTGGTTGTATGTTTATGAGTGTTTCTTCTGGATCCCTTGAGCAAGTATTTCCCAGAGAAACACAGCGCAGACCAAACAGCTTCACCTCATGAATGAGGCCACAGGAGAAATGGAAGAAACCTCATGGCTCTGCCACAGACATGCTGTAGCTTCAGGGGAACATGAAGGCAGATTAAAGTGGCTTGGATATCACACTCCCTGGGTGGGACTAGGCGGGTGTGGGAAGTGGGAGAAAAAGAAGAGTTTTTGTGGTGAAACATCTGGTGTAAATATTGCACATGAGGTACAGCATCCACTTCTCTACAGTGCTGATTCTCATCCACTCACCTGAGGTGACATCAGGCAGGAATCACTTAAAATGGGCAATCATATGTGCTATAGAAGCTTACAGGTTTCCAGTTTCAGCCAAAATGCCAAGAGCAGGACTCTGCACTGATTGTGCCTTAGCCCCAGGAGGCACATGTAGCAAAGGTGGAGACATGCTGCATCCCAGACCATTCTGGTATGGGAGTAAGGGTTCAGCCTCTCAGTTCAGGTTTTCTTTGCAGTGACAGAATAAGGATGTTTCTCCGATGCAGGCAGGGTTAATAGGCAAAGGGCTTCTCCCTGAGACCACATTGTAGCACTACATTCTACATTTAAATATGCTGCATGCATTATTCATCTACTCGCAGCAAGCAGCCAGAGCGGAGGCAGCTGTCAGTCCAATTAGCATGTCATAGCTCTACCCTCCAGCTGCCTCTGGAGGGAACGATAAGGAGCGATGTGGTCCATGGGACCAGTGGCCCACGCTTTTGGGCTGGGGAGCAATAGTTTGTGAAGGTAGCTGCAGTCTCAGAACCACCTCCAGTGTCTAGAAACACATCTAGTTCTGCCTGGGGAAGGACAGAGGAGGAATTTGCAGCAAAAAGGGGGGTGGGGGGCATCTAACATCTCTTTGTACTGAAAACAGGCAGTCATGAGTCTCACCAGTTTTTCTGCATGCTTTCTCCTGTACCTTTGTCTCTCACGGCTTCTTCATAAAAGATTGTAAAAACTACAAACCTTTAGCTTTTTTTCTCTGCAGTTTACTGGATACAGCACCTTGCATGTCACATTAATGGTTCTAGTTGGGATCCTTTTAAACAATTAATTTGAATATTAAGCAAAACATAAGCAATATTCTGACAACTTTTAATGATAATTGTGTCCACAATGGCTGGATGTGGTACAGCAGCAGCAAAATTGAGGAAATCCAACAGCTGTCTGGCTCCCATTCTGCTTACACATGACAGCACTACTACAGCTTGGTGGGAAATCATTATATAAACCCGAGCATGGTCGTACTCTTTAAGCCCTCAGGGTCGAGGTTTGATATTTGACTAGATGTATTTCAGTTATGGTACTCTCTCTGCTAAGAAAAGCTTATAAAATTCCTAGAGAAAACCACATAAATTAGCACAAACTTCAAATCTCTAACGTATCCCAGCAGAAAGCAAGTGCTTGCACAGACAAAACAGCATGGAGCTACTGCCCCGGAAAGCTGGCTGGTCTCCCATGGATGTCTGTACATCTAAAAAACCAAGTCATTAATCCTGTACTGAGCTGGTCTGTTTAGATGGTGGGCTGTCTATCTCATTCAGAGCTCTTATAAAGAGTGCTGAGGTTTTTCTTCTTCATGTAGAAAAGGTCTAGTTAAGGTCCCCTTGTTAGGATGGCCCAAGATTACAATGCAAGACTCAATATGCAGTACAGAGGTGGTGAGAAAATTTGTTCCCTTATACTGATCACTTTATCAAGTTACAATGTCACCTCTGCTGCATAGAGCACCTAGCACTGGAGTGGCTGTATAGCAATGCAAACATCGTGAAATTCTCACACTGAGAAATACAAAACACAGGTTTCCTCTATATCCTGCTTTCAGCACAGTGAACAATAATAGACAGCTGTATTCCCCCAGCAAGGGAAAGGAAGAAGCTAAAGGTAAAGCTGCAGATGAAACATACCTCTTAGGCTAATGAGCTGGTACATAATAGCACTTTGATCTTATCAATTAGAAAACGATTTGACTTCTATCTTTTCTTCTGGGTGTTATGACCATATGATCATACCAACATTCTAAACTAAAGGATTTGTTCTAACTCAAGTATTGTTTGTTTATACACATGCTTTGTTATTTTGCTTCATGGAGAAATGGCAGGGCAGTGTCTCTGAAGGAAACATAAATCTTCTTTTTTTACGTCATGAACATAGTAACTCTGCAATCAAGGGTAATGTTTGAAACATTGAATGTGTCTAGAGACACGATGTGGCAAGGAATCTTTTCATGCATTCAATGAGAGGTAATAGAACAGATAAAATTCTAACCCCTTGTTATCAGCTCTAGGTACCGGACTAAATGCAACTGCCAGAAATTCTCAGCAGAAGTTGACAGGACAAAGAAAGGGTTCATTTGGGGTCACTGGAAATTCCTGCTTCATTTGCATAACCATTTCAGCAAGTGCTCTGAGAGTCTTGCTTTCCAGCAAAAGTTTAAGCAATTAAACATAAGCACATCTTAACAATATCTGAGGGTCAGATCCCCAAATGTATTTAAGCACTAACTCCTACTGATTTCAGGAAAGGCAATCCAGCATCTTAGCACAAATGTCCTGCTAGCTGAAGAAGCCGAAATCTCTCTGAAACCAATACATCTTTCCCATGCATATGTCTATTTTATGACAGTTAAGATGATGGTAGAGAATCGACAATAAATTAGAAAAATACTTATTAACCATATTTTAACTCCCCACTCCTTCTGACAAAGGATATGAAGAGGTTTTTTTATTCTCTAAAGGTATGCTAATATTCTCAGAGAAAATTTATACTGGATTTTATAAGTATTTGGTATATTCTTTCTTTATTGTCTCAGTGATCCGCCATTAGAAGCGAATTGCTGCGTTGTTATACAAACCAGAAAACAACAACTACAAATAACAATCAGTCTCTGCCTCAGGACACACAAGCTGAAGAAAATGATCTGGAAATGCTTTAGAGATGCTTGCCAAATCCAGACTTACTCTTTATGGCCAGAAGAGATGCTTGCTAATTCAGGTGGGCACTTAAACTGTAAAAGCAGATTATGCCTACACACACATATCTCTGAGTCACCTGCGTTATGGCAACTGCTGTGCCAGCAACACATCCAGCTTGAATGAAAGGTGGAGAAAGGTTGCAGTGTCCCCTTTAGGCTGATAATCGTGATTATGCTGGGATTTGCCCAGGATTTGAAAACTACATACTCCTCCAATATGCAAACTCACTGTTCCTGGACTTGATACGCAATACCATGGCCTTGGTTGCTGATGCTGATGTTTTCTTCCTTTTTCTCATCAATATGCATCCACTGACAGCAAGCAGGCTGACAGAAACATCCATGCTTCATTTTTTTTTTTTTCCTGCAAACATGATTAATCAGTAATATGAATAATTTAAACTTTCCTCTGTCAGTGCTGGCAAATGATAGTCAAAAAGGTATTTTAAAGGAACCTTTAAAAGACAGCCTGTATGGGGAAGGATAACCAAGGGCAGGGAACAGAGCTGGAGTTCCAAGGAGCTGCTTAGAGCTTTATCATTGCTTCTTCGGAAAGCAGCATTGCACCTCTGCATCCCTTAGCTTTCTTATATGCAAAATGGAGATAACAGTACCAAGCTTCACTTTATAAAGCACTTTGTTGAGGAGAAATTTACTTTCATATTGACATCTTGCTTCTAGGAACTATGTTTCCTGAACACTATCACCCGCTCCCGCTTCTACTGAAAACTCCTTCTGCAGTCATCGACTTAGAATCATAGAATCATAAAATAGTTAGGGTTGGAAAGGACCTTAAGATCATCTAGTTGCAAGCCCTGTGCCATAAGCAGGGATATCTCACACTAAACCATGTCACACAAGGCTCTGTCCAACCTGGCCTTGAACACTGCCAGGGATAGAGCATTCACAACTTCCTTTGGCAACCCATTCCAGTGCCTCACCACCCGTACAGTAAAGAACTTCCTCCTTATATCCAATCTAAACCTCCCCTGTTTAAGTTTGAACCTGTTATCTCTTGTCCTATCACTACAGTCCCTAATGAAGAGTCCCTCCTCAGCATCCCTATAGGCCCCCTTCAAATACTGGAAGGCTGCTATGAGGTCTCCATGCAGCCTTCTCTTCTCCAGGCTGAACAGCCCCAACTTTCTCAGCCTGTCTTCATACAGGAGGTGCTCCAGCCCCCAATCATCCTCATGGCCCTCGAATTTGAATTTGAGAAAAAGAGATTCAGTCAGTTTTTAGGGTAGCTGCAGTACACGCTGCATGTTTTAAATTAATAAATTTACCTAATTCATTAATCAAACTTTGCCATGGCATTAAATATTTAATTTAGAAATTAGAGGAGCCAGCTGTTCAGTAAGGACAAAAACAAACCTAAGAGAAGGAAAGTTCTGCCTCCATGAGGAGGAAGTTTGTAAACAGGGTACAATGCTCAGAGGCTTGGTATAAAGCACATTCCAAGAAAAAGTGGGTGCAGAGAGAGAGACCACATTCTAAACAGTCAAAAAGAACAACTAGCCACTACTAACTGGTGTGAGTTTTGATTAAAGGAATCATTTTTTACCTATTTTCTAATCATCTTTCAATACCTCATACTTTTTTTTTTTTTTTTTTTCCTGAGCTAATTTCTGGTGGATGTGGGTTTTTTTGGGGGGGGTTTCTTTGTTGGTTTTTTTTTTTCTTCCAGTAGAATTGATGTTTGCAGTTACTTTCTAGCCCCTAGACATCATCTGCCAACAATCTCATATCTTTGGTAAGCAACCTATTTCAGTGTTAGAAATACAGATATATTGGACAACTGGTGATGAAACTACTCAGTTGAAGTGGGACTCTATGCATCTTTTGTACCAGGTACCCGCTCTTTTGTGTCATTTTTCTCTTATCCTTTCTTTTATGTCATTTTTTCCCTTTGGAGCAAATCCTGTGCCTATAAAAGGCAAGGGGTCAATGAGGATTTTTATTGATGGGTTCTAAAAAAGTTTTCATCTATGCAGATGATGTTCCTCCTTTGAGTATTTTTTAAAAGTTTATTAAATGTTGTAGGCTTTCAAGGTGTTCTGTTACTCCTTTCTGGTTCAGAATTCATGGTTTGCATCCTTGCTTTCTGATGTTAGTTTTGAGTACAGTTCTGTTATTTCAATACAAAATGTGTGCTTGCACTTGTCTCACTCCAGCAGGTAACAATTTATGCTGAAAATGAAGAATCCAAATGGGTTAGGTAGAACAGCAGCTCCCTCTAGTGCTTTTTTGATCCCTTCTCCCCTTTTAAAGAGCCTGGAGAGCAGCTTAAAACTTCTGTTAAATACAATATTCATTTCACTCTCAGAAGCATTCTGAAAATTACGATTGTGAAATTAAAATCTCTGTACCCTTCAAATTTATTTCATACATTTTCTCGCTAGCATTTTCTTCTAAAGTCTTCTGAAAAAGATACTGTCTCTTTCACATGCTGTTTCCCTGCTTGGCGTGGCTCTTCACTGAAATTGAAATGCTGACTTTGTGAAACAAAAGAAAATACTGTGATAGTACAATGCTGTGAGGTTGTAAGTACACCATTTTGATCTGGCTTCAGAACAGAACTGATAGCTTTCTTCTACTGCTGCTGCTAACAAAAATATCTACAGGACGTAGCAACTCAGAAGGGGTTACCAGCAGTCCATAGCTTATTTTGCACATGTACAATGCATTGGCTTTCTAGTTCCCACACCATTTTTTTTTTCCTCAGTACTTAAAAGCAAATGTATTGAAGGTATTTTAACTTAGTATTTATATGCTGTTGGCCTAAGAAAGTACAGGTGCACTTCTGCAGTCTTCACTGGGGCAAAAGGCTTTTCCGGTGTTGGGTTGTAGAATTAGTACCTGGTTTTGTGTAGAGTTCTGTTAAGAGGAGATCATTTCTTTTTCTGTCAGTCTTGTTTAGAATATACATCCATGATGTCTGGTACATTATGGTCAGTTGGGGAGGTTTGGGGTTTAGGGATTTTGTTATTGTTTTATTATTATATTTTTACTTTTGCATGAATCAGCAGCTCGGTATTTCAACGTACATAGGTATGCTAGAGGAAAGAGTTCTTTGGAGTGAGCCCAACAAGTATGGCTTCTGCTCATTGTTGCTGTTTGGCAAAAGGGAAGTGATATCAGCACTAGTTTTTAAAGGTAGGTGTCCTGGGTTCAGCAGTAGCAGTCATTAGGACTGTAGGAAACATCAGGACTACCTGGTTTGGCCAAGTGCAATTTGCCTAAGAAGCTGTTTGTGGCAAAGGCGGGAAAGAAATTTTGGGAATGCTAAATAGCAGCCTAGTAGACTACAATCAGGATTATTTGTCCTCTTGAGTGTGCTGTTCTCTACCAATATATCCAGAGTTATTCTTTGCAACCAGGATGCATTTATTTCACAATTTCTGTAGCCTTTGAAGCTATCATTCAGTTTAGCATTTACCTTCACAAGGGGCTGAACTTGGTATCTTTTATCTTCACAACTGTATTTGCTAGGAAGATTAGCTTTGTTACTCCTCAAAGTCTTAAATTAAAATAGGGTTTAAATTTTGTTTGCATATGAGGCAATGGAGAAGTTCACAGACTGCTTCTATGAATAAATTTCTTCATTTAATTCCATACACTTTTGGTCTCTTGTTTTTCAGTATGTATGTCAATGCCACCAAACTAGTTATCTTAAGTAGCCAGCAGTGTGCCTTAGAAATCTCATTTCCATTGCCTTGGAAAATACTGTCATTTCTCTACCAATATTTTGAAAGTGAATGAATGTTATCAGTTAATTACAATAAACAGAAAATTAAAGCAATGGTAAGTGAAAATTGTCAGTAGCATTTCTGGTATTTCTGGACTTTTAGCTGGTTTTTAGAAGAATATTGGAAATGCTTACACAGTAAAATGGGAATGGCTGGCAAGGGTTGGTCATATTGTTTATTTCTATGCATTCAAGTTTTTAAAATCCATATCAAAATGTAATTTATTACATGTATTCTATCCTGGTAGACATCATGCCTTTATCATTCTTTCTGTTTTCTCTTTGGAGTGCACATCTGCACTGACGAGTTTCATGATTATTTATGTTATAATGATCAGAAAAACAGTCTTTTATTTTAATGGACAGGCATATATCTGAAATAGATGGATAAAATGATTAGTTAGTCACTTGCAAGGCTGTGTTCTCCAAAATGGTTTGTTCTTGATATGCAACCAGTGAAATTTAGTTGTTATACAGTTTACTGCACGGACTGTGAGATTGGGTAGATTTTTTCCGCAGTCTGATCTTTACAGAAATGCAGATTAACTGTAAAAGTTAACGGAGAAAAATATAAACCTCAGAAATTTCAGTTTGAAGCTATTTCCCTTTAAGCACCTGTGCTTTTATTCCTGCCTTGTCTATAGAAATAATATCCAAAATTTGTTTGTAATTTTGGAAAACAATCGGAATGCATTTCAGTTCTTATTTGTACAACTGTACATTTTGTGTTTTTCATTTCCCTCAATTACACAACTTGATACTAAAATACAAAAAGGAAACCCCACTCAAGTGAGCTTCAAAGTGGCAGATGTGCAAAATTCTCATTCCAAAGCTGGAAATTGCCTGTAAAATAATTCTTAAACTCCTGTTAATTTTATTGCTTCTTCACTTGCAAGCCAGTACTGCTGATTCCTTTTTGTCTGTAGAGACATTTGAGTGGATTATGTGTGCATCTATCATAGCAGAGAGAAACAGTGTGGAAGGGAAGAAAGACTAGAGTTTAGGAAAACACTCTTGAATAAAAGTATTTTCTGTTGTTATACACTGGTTTTATCAATTTTATTTTAGAAAGAATGATGTAAAGATAAAATTATGAAGTGTATGTCAGATATTGAAAATGGAAAGACTAAAACCAGAGGAAGTGTTTTACCTCTGGTAACAAAAGGCTGTGGCAGTCAAAAATGCAACCCAAATGCCCTAAGTTCCCTTGACTGCCTAAGTCATGAGACAGTTATGTTTCAAAACCATTACACATGCAAAGGCTTTCCAGTTTGTCAAAAATATCTGAGAGGTTGGGATTGGTGGCAGAAACAGCATTCAGTCCTTCCTGGGTAGTATGGTTGCAGCAATTTCATTTATAGAAAAACAGTAAAGGAAACAACATGGTGGGAAACGAGAAGGGGGAGAGGATTGTCTTTTTTGACTGCCAGCAGGCTTAGAAAGTCCTGAAATGATTCTAGATTCAAGGACTTGATGCTATAGGACTAGAGAGTTGGCATTGAGGCATCTAATAAGTAGGCACTGTCAAAAGTAAAAGTTCTGCCATTAACTTCAGAAATCAGAGCTGAGCAAACATCTTAGGCAAAATATTATCACTATATTTATCTTATTTTGCAACATAAATTTGAAGTGACAATTCACTTTTGAAATAAAATGGAAAAATTTATGGCATTGTATCTCTCCTGATATTGGGGAACAGAGAGGGAGTGAGGCACCTATGATGTTTCTAAATCTCCCTAATGTATCCTGATATTTTAAGTACCACTATCTTTCTGTAAAAATCTAATCACAGTAAAATACATAGGATGATGTTTCATAATTTAGTGATGATGTCTCAGCACACCTGTTGTTCTGGTGTGCTTCAGTAATGTTATAGAATCACAGGATCATAGAATAGTTAGGGTAGGAAAGGACCTTAAGATCATCTGGTTCCAACCCCCCTGCCATGGGCAGGGACACCTCACACTAAACCATGCCACCCAAGACTCTGTCCAACCCAGTCTTGAACACTGCCAGGGATGGAGCATTCACAGCTTCCCTGGGCAACCCATTCCAGTGCCTCACCACCCTAAAAGGAAAGAATTTCTTTCTTATATCCAATCTAAACTTCCCTGTTTAAGTTTGAACCCATTACCCCTTGCCTTATTGCTCCAGTCCCTGATGAAGAGTCCCTCTCCAACATCCTTGTAGGCCCCCTTCAGATACTGGAAGGCTGCTGTGAGGTCTCCACGCAGCCTTCTCTCAAGGCTGAACAGCCCCAACTTTCTTAGTCTTTCTTCAAATGGGCGCTGCTCCAGCCCTCAGATCATCCTCTCAAATTTAAAATATACATTTAGGCATAAAAATACTGGAGAGATGTAAAGTAAAACTCATGTTTAGATATGTAAACCAGGGTTTTTGCATCTAAGATTTGTAATAGTAACTTTAAGTCTCTGTTCTTCAGCGAGTATATGCAAGTAGTCTTCTGTGGCTTATTGACAGTTAACTCAAGGCTTGCTTTTCATTTTCCATTTCTACATGCCAGTAGAAAAAATAAGACTCTGTGGAGTGTAATTTTTTATATACACTTGTGTTTATACATGTACTAATCTCATTTGTGAGTTTTGTCAGTGTCTCAGGAATCCACCTATACATATAACAATGTAAAATCCTCACTTTTCTCAATGAAATAGCAGATTCATATTATTAAAATTACAAGATTATTTTTTCAATGTTGCCAACAACAGCAAATGAATCCTACTTTTGGCTTGAAGTGTGATCTTTGCTAACAACTGTGAAGGAAGAGGCATGATTGTGACTTCACTGTCCTGTAGACCCAGTTGTGACAGCAACAAAATGAAAGTCAGTATTAAAAGCTGACACATTGTTAAAGCACAGATTTAAGAGAACTCTAAGAAAATGACTGATAGGCAGTGCCACTTGTTCTCAATTATTTCATAGCTACCTAATTTATTGTTCATATAAACCATTTGTTTCAGTTGCATGCTTTGTAACTCAGGCTTTCTTTTCCTGACTCTGAAAATGTGAGTTGAATGTGTAATTCTAGAGAGCTTTTCCCAGAGTTTTTCAGGCAGTCTAAGTGCTGAGCTTTGAACTGTCCTATAAATCTTGATTTTAACAAAATGACAAAATAACAGTTTAGCTCCTATTAGGGCCACATTTGAATACCTGAGCTGTTGAATTGGTATTTCTACTTAAACACATAATTCCTGATGAGCTGCATTTCTGTGACTAACTGAAAAAACAAAAGAGAATGTTTATAGGTATGCAGGTTGAAGTGTCATTAAACGTGCTTTAATTTCTATGAGCAATTTGCACACAGGGGTTGGGAGCATTTTCTTTGTATGTAAAAACATTTCACATTTGTCTAGGTGCATTATGAGATGCTTGTTGTTTTTTGAAGCATGTAGTAGGGCCGCTGGTAGTGTAACCGTTGTCTGACCTCTTCTGATAACTTTGTTTTGGGAATGTAGTAATATTTACACAACTGGAGTCCTGAATCTTAGCCATGTATTTCTCTCATAGTACTTGATATTAATTTCTTTTCATTTTTTCTTTTTAACTCTTCCACAATTGTAGGTAAAAAGGTGGAAAATCTTGCTTAGGAGCCTGGAGAAATTAAAGAATCCCAGGAGGACTTTTTGTATGATTCATCTCTTCATCTCTTCATAGTAAGATGACAAGAGTAATAACATATTAGCCATGGCACATAATGGAATCATCTAGCAATATTGATCTCTAATAAATTTCATAAAAGATATGATTGCTTTGCTAATAGTTACTTTTTTATGAATTTACTAATATAAATTAACATATGAATACTGGAAAAACAAAGACATGACAGTAAGCGTAGGATAAATCCCAGCAACACTGATAGTTTCATCATAAGACAGGGACAGAGGTATTAGCAACAAAAATAAGACAGCAGTATTTTTATTGTTAATAACTCAGTTCTTAAAATGCTCTGAACCAGCACATTGGTTTTTATGGCCATGTAATGTGTCACCTGGATTCCCAATCTAGTTCAACATGACACCAAGTACAACAGATACTAGGGATTATTGAAGTGCAACATGACTGTAGCAGCATACAGCCAGAAAGTCATTAGGGACACCACTAGGAAAAAGCACCCTGAAAATGTGGATTTATAGAGCTGGTTTCCAACCTGTTCCTGATAGTCTGGCCACTGGGAACATCTGAAATAGTTATGCTTTTTCTCTTTCCCCAAAGTTCCATGAAACAAGTAGTTACTGCTCTGCATCTTATCATCTTGGTTCTCAATAATGGGTTAGTTTTAAGAGATTTCATGTCACAAGGTATAGTTGGTCATGGCTCACAGAGGAAACAGTCTCCTGAAAATAATAAGCCAAAGACACATTCATTCAGCAACTGCAGTGAATAACTGAGGTCTGAGCTATGACCTCTCTGAAAACGGAGAACTTCATAAATGCACCTGCAGGGACTGGATTGACACCTGAAGCTTTTGTCACCCAAAAGAGTAGGTAGCAATCAGACACCTTGTGTTGGTGAGATTTTCTTTTTTTTATTATTTTAAATAAGCTGCTCTTGTATTCTAATTATGTACAGATATAAAAAAATTAATTACAGATGTGACTTCACCTTTATTCTATTTTTATTATGAACTTGAAAGATGTAATTTCTAAATGAGGCCTTGTTTCCTTTATCAACAGTTCTGATAGACAACATCTTATTTACACCTTGGCAGAGAAGGTCTGCTTTCCAAGAAGTGTATGAATCTCAGGTGGCAGGGGAGAGGTTAGAACTTTCCTCAAGTGTATATACCTATTTCAAGAGCAAATGTCATTTAGGGTCAGAAATAGGACCAACACATGTTTCCTATGCTTTGCATATTAAATTCTAGCACTTCCTACAGCACAATCAAGAGATTTTTAGTCCTGGTAAGTTAATACGGTCTGCATCTCTACGTTTATCCTTGTGTTTCTGATCCCTATTCTAACTTATGTTACAGACCAATTTCAAGTGAATTTGACTGAAATAAAACTTCTTAGTTAGGTGGAGAGCTGCTGTTAGTGCTCTGTTGATGGAAAAATTGCACATTCTCAGCTCTAGTGACTGGATTTATGCACAAAACATGGGAAAAGTTTCAATCAGCCCTCAGATTCCATAATAAAACAAATCTTTAATTCAAAGTTATTACTACTTGTTTTGACTAAAAGGGGTTAGCTTGGGGAGTTTTCCTCATTACTTACACGGTAAGATTTTCCTGTGGCATTTGATATTAATATAATGTCACAATAAAACATCTGGTTTATATTACCTGAGTGCAATGATTCAAATAGTTAAATAATTGTTAACATACAGTTCTCTACTGGTATCCTGTGTATTTTCAGTACATTACAAATAAGATCTGCCTGCTTTTTCTTGAAAAGTGTTACTGTTAGTTCAGTTTTCCTATCCCATAGGAAGTATTGAAAGCCACAGTTGCCATTCTTTCCTAGCATGTAGTCATTTCTTCTTCCTAAAATTATCTTTAAAATTATACATGGGGTTTTCCCTTTGGTTTTTAGAAAAATTTTAATATAAAAGTGGTTTGTTTTCAGAAAAAATGCTAGCATAAATAAAGTATTACAGCTATAAATTACTGTGTTTGTGAGAATTTGTACTGTTATATTGATATTATTTCTGTCCATCGCTCTTGCTGTTCCACACAATCAGATGTTTTTACACCTCCTTCTCACCTCCTGTTAAGAGAAGCATTGCTGCTGTTCTCATAAGTATTCTCAGATTTATTTTTTTCTATAATTCTCCACAGATATATATATATATATATACACACTGCAATAATTTTCTAGTTGTCCTTACTGAATTTTTTGGCAAATGAGAGTTCAGACAAAAGATTCTTCACCAGACCCATTAGCTGCTAAATATTTGGCACACCCCTATCAGCAAAATGTTGATCTGGTGTTAAGTATTAATATTTCCTTTTGTAATCTCCTAGTTCTCATTCGTGAGATTTCATCTGGTTTCACCTGGTTGGAGACATTTAGAGAAAATTTGGGGAGGTTTATTAAAAAAAAAAAAATGAGGAGGGCTAGATTATTTCCAGTGGACATAGGGAAAATTAGTCCCCCTGCAAATGAAACATTTTATGCATTTGAAGCATCCAGTAGAAAACTGGACAGGTTTTATAATAAACATTATCAATTTATTAAATTTATATGAACCACCATAAAGCCATGAAGATCTGTGTTTTCTTTTTCTTTGGACAGTGAAGTAAAGTATTGTTAGTTTCTTTTCATAATCTTGATAGAGCAAAGACAGAAAAGCAATATTTTATATATGGCTAGATTTTTGTTATGGTTTTCTAAAGATGGAAAATTAATTGATGATAGTGTAGGGCAAGAGAGGTCTATTTAAATTTTCAGATGAGTGAATAAACAGGCAGTCATCAAGTAGTATCCAGCTCTCATATGATGAATATTTCACAGAAAACCTGAAGTTCAGTATACTTTCAAAGTTAGTACGTCATAAGCTGCAGATACATTTATAAAGCAAGATAAATACAGATAAATATATTTTTAAATAGCCAAACCAGGTCACATTATTATTTCTAGAAATAATTATCGAGGAAAACCCAAGCTACAAATATTCATGTAGTAGCCTGCTTAATCATTCAACATTAAATAGATGCACACTACAGACATTATAATTGTCATTCTTAGTATGTGAAGATTTGGATCATTCTGATGTATCAGCTTGAATTAGATCAGCCAGACAATTTTAGTTGACTGTGTAGATCATTTTTGTTCTTGCATAAAGAGTTTGAGAAAAATTACTGACTATATAGAACTGAGATGGCATGGAAAGTAAAACAGCAAATGAGAATCAACAGCAAATTGTTTGCACTTGCAGTATAATATAGCAATAGAAAAAAAAGCTTAAACACTATTGGGCCATCTACTCAAAGACATGAAGATAAGGTTATAGCTTCCTTCTACATAATTACCTTAGAGATATTTGGAATAAAAAGAGAAGAAAAAAGTACTAATATCTTAACTGTAAAATCTCATTGTGTGGAAAGCTCTTGCAAATGTTTCACATAAGCTTGAGATTTGTAACTAATCTTACAATGTATCTTGGAAGGAAATTTGTTGCATCGAAATTGGATGCACATGCTGCCTATAGTCAGTATAGTTTCAACTTCCAAGATTCTGATTCTCCTTTTATGACTTTAACATACATGAGAAGATAGGCTCTAGTTAGTTAAAAAGAAACAAAAAATAGTAATTCCACTTTTTTTTTTTTTTTTTTTTTTTATTAGAGCACTCTAATAAAACAGATAAATGATCTGAAAAAGTGGTAAATTCAGAAGACCAGGTTGGACCAGCAGAAATAATTGACTGTATGAAGGTAGAATTGAGAGCAGCTCACTTAAGTAGATCTATAGAGAAAAAATTGGCATTGTATTGGATCACAAAGTGAATGAGTCAAAAAATGTCCTATCACTGTAGGAGATAACTGTCTTCAATTGCATTTTAGAGGTTTGACTGTACCTCTATGAGATAAGAAGCAGAACTGCAGGGACTCTTAATGTCAGAGCCACCATTATTTTCCCCAAAACATACAGCTGAGCTATTTTTTTACGGTTGTTTTACTAACCTCCTCCTGAGTAAATAGCACACTCTTTATGTAAATAAATGTATATGTATGTGGGAAAGTGGACAAAATAGTTCTGGACAAGTTTCAGTTCAGCTTTGTTGCTGTTTTAATGTTCTTGAGCTGAGTCTAGTTTTTCCTATACACTGGACAATGTACAGTCTTTTAACTAAAGCCCTGTTTTACTGCACAGGCTTCCTTGATGCCACTAGCAGCTCTTAAGATGAATTGGAATACTATGTATTACTAATGTTCAATATAAGATATTATATGCTATTTTCTCTAGAAAACATAAATTCTGATTTTTGTAAGATACATCTAACAGTCTGGGATTATTGTCAAGAAATTTCAGGCTTTTAAAATCTGTTGTCCCTTGGGTTTCTTTGTGGGTTGTTGTTTATCACAGTTCAGGTTGCTACAGCATTTGGTGCCAAAGTTCTGGAACGTGTCCTCAATCTGTGCCGAGGTAACTATGACTTCCTGGAACAGCTTCCTGTCCCATTGCTCCTGTACATCATTTCCTTTCTGGTGCTTGAACATATTGCCAAGCTTTCTCAAGTTTCAAGCAGATTTGAAAAGGTAAAAAAAATTAAAAATGAAAAAAATATATACTTTCTTTTCAAATTGTTAGTTCTTCCGTGCAGTATGGTGGGTTTGATTCATGTCATGTTAAATGTAATCAATAGGTCTGCTTTACTTAAAGTTTGAGACAATAAAAGTGAGTGAGTGTAGTAAAAACTAGAAAGGCAGTTGGAGAGACTGTGCAAAATTTTATTGCATATAATAACACAATGATCCAGGTAATTCCATTGTAACCCATGGTTGGGTGTTATGCACTACTTTCAGGATTAAGTACTTGAAATGTAAAATCTATGGTTTGCATTATGATTTGTATTATTGTAATGTCTAGAAACATCAACCACAGACCAAGATCCCCTTATGCTAGAGTCATTGACAAACGAAAAATCGTTGCCATTCCTGGACAGCTTGTATTTTAAGTCTTTGACAAAAGACAGGAGCACAAGGAAAGAGATTTTTTCAAGGGTTTTTAGATCTCACAGTGAGGAACTGTAAGTAACACAGGAGGCTGATTGGAGCTGAGGACAGCCTCTCAGTACTCAATGAGGGGTAAAAGACCAGGAGGGATAGCCAGGAAGTCTCAGGGGAATGAGGGCCAGTCTGTTGGTGCAAAAAGAGAAAAGTCATAGGATAGCTTAGGCTGTGTTGGAAATATCATCTATTCCAGCTTCCTAGGCTGTGCAGGGTCAGGTAATTGGAGGGATGGTAAGATAATATGGTCAAAGCTGTGATGTAGGGAGCCAATTTTTCTGGGGCTGAATACCTCAACATTGTATTTTCTGTTCCATTCAGAGCCTGACAAAAGGCTGTTGAAGTAATTCTGGTAGGGGGAGAAAAGGGTTTTAACTTATGAAAATAGGAAGAGAAACATAGTAAAGAGAAAAATAACTTGATTTTTGTCCCCAGGGCTGCTGTAGAAGTCTAAAATGAAGCCTGTCAAGTTATGGGTTGTATGGTTACTGAAAACGTAAGTAATGGTGAGACCTCAGGAGGAAGATAAAAACAGGTTTAGTCATCTTCAGTCTGATCTGACATCTAGATACTCTATGAAAGACTTCAAAGAGACAGATTAACCTGTTATTTTGAAGAACAGGACATGTTCTGGTACAGAGTGCATCTCCAAAATGTCTCAGGATGAGATTACTCACAGTGTTTATATTAGTTTGGTTCATGTGGCCCAGTATTTCAAGAAAAGTTCTGTGGAGGACTGCTGACAGTTCAGGAGGACATAGCTGTACTGTTCCTGTGGCATAGCTACAAAGGCATTACAGATGCTTTAGGGAGAGTAAGTTCAAGTAAGCACAGTCAAGAGGAGATGGTGCAAAGAAAGCACAGGAGAAAATGGCAAGATAGCAAAATAGTGCATGTCTTGAATTTAGAGATGAAGGGCAGATAGAAGCAGATAAACTTCCTAAATTCTGGGCTTTATTTCAGTTTGAAGATAAAGCGGTTGATATTGTGACTGGGAAACAATTGGTAGAGGATGAGAGAATACAAACAACTAAAGGAGAGGAAGAGAATGAATAGAAAGAGATCAGGAAATGATTTATTAGAGTATTTGAAAGCAATCGGTCATTTGCAGAGTGCAAGCTCAGTAGGATGAGGTACTGTGGAAGGCAGTAAACCTTCCATCATTTTAGCACAAAGCCTTGGATATTCTGGAATCTAAGGAAGTTCTAGGAAGAATTAGTTGCATAATAAAAAGATAAGGTTTTAGCACAGTGAAATAACCAATTGCAAGTAGTAATGCCATATTCTCTTTCTCTCATTTCAGCAGGTTTTTTAAGGAATTAAAATTTGCCCCAATACTCTAAGTTTTCATTTCCAGATTAATTGACATGTAGTCTGGAATAATGCTCTCTGTGGAGTTATAGCATATTCAGATTTTCAAATAGTGAAAAATAGAACAGTCTCTGTACTCAGGATTGAAAAAAGGAGCGTGAGAGGCTCCATAGGTACATACTGTGCAATGCATCTCTCCTACTCTGAACTAGGGAGGTATCTCCATTTGTTACCCAAAGCATGGCATTTATCTGGCTGTGTAATTCTGAACATAAAAGCTGCTTTCCAGAGTATTCTGATGCTTTCAGTAAGCATTTCGGAGTACTTCAGGTTGTCCCTAGGTGCTATTTTTAAGGGTTGTAAAAGAAGCTCCATCTCTAAAGAAAGTACAGAAGTCCTAATGCAGACACCACCGTTCGAGCACTGCGTGCACTCTCCAAACATTTTTCCAGCTAACTGCTGTCCTGCGATGTGTCCCAATACAAGCTCGGGGTTAGGTTTCGTTCAGCTAGCCAGGGTAAGCAAAACGCCGCCTCTGCCCGAGCTCGGGATGCGCTCCCGCCATGGGGGAACCAGGCTCTGCCCTCTGCTGCCAGAGCCACAGACTCAGTCTCAGCAGCAGACAAAACTCCAGGCCCCGCAGCAGCCACGCTGTGCTCCCCCGCACCACTCACCCTCACAGCATCCTTCATCCCACAACCCCACAATAAA
>JBCJKH010052656.1:19480-34181 GCA_039877255.1 Loriculus beryllinus | reverse complement strand
TGCATTGATTTCATTAAAATGTGCTCCTTGAGATAAACAAAAATACAGTCGAAATGCATTGGTTTCTGTTAAACCTCATTGACTGAAGAACATTATACAGTGGGTCTGGGGAGCCTTAGGGGTTTTTAAACAGTGAGTAGAAAAGTACATATCAATAATTGTGAATGTAATTGAAAACAAAGTCTATTCGGTAGCATCTGAAGCTGTAAATATGCTAAATAACTTAGATTTTTATATCTCTATCCCATTTGTGTCTGTTGCTAAGCAGAGGTAAATATTCATACAGAAAAAGTATGACATTCTTTATTCTGATGAATACACTTCTAATCGGGTTTTTTATATTTTTTAAACTGTTTAGTAATAATTTGTTTTCACACAACCAATTTTTACCAGTTTGCTTTAAATCAAGTTCAGCATTTTCCTGCTTCAGTGACAAAAAGCTCTTTCTGCTTTTTCATCATTGCCAGGCATTCAGTGACAATGGCATTTATATGTATTAGGAAGCTCTCCTATTGCTAGTCTACTAAATTAGAAATAATATAATTGATTGCTGTGACCCCTTTTTTTTTGAGAAGGGTTGTATTTTTCGTTAGTTTTCAGTAACTTTACATTTTGCTTCCACCCATTTTATACAGAAGTGATCCTACTTCTGCATAATGAAGTTTAATGAAACTGTGAAATATACATAAAGAATATAACTGAACAACCCTTGTTACATGGAGGAGGCTGTTCTCCAGCTTTGAAGCATTATCCTTTCTCTACGCTGATGTAGAATATACATGCAAAATAAATTTCAGCTACTCAAAATTGCTTCTGTAATTCAAGAGAAGAAAGTAGCAATGACGATATCTAGTTGAAAAACTAGTTTATCTTGCATTAGTCCTCTCTCAAACAGTAGGCAGTGACATATGCATGGATACTGTTAGAAAAGCAGCCTCCAACAAGTCGTGCATGACACTGAGAAGATGACTATGTTCTTTCTTTTTTGATGTTTCTTTGTCAATCTTCTCCATCATCTCCTACAAACTCTGCTGTAGAGACTGCATTCACAGCACAGTGGAAAGGAATCCCACAGTTGATCTCCACCTAATGCGAAGAAGTCTCCTTCTTTTGCATGTTGGATTGAACTTAGGTCTTGTAGATTTCATTTGTTGTTCATGTGTCCTGTACTGGGAAAGATAATGAATAATTATCACCTTTTTTCCTGCTTCTCAGAATTTTGCAGATCCCTGCCATGTATACCTTTAGCTGTCCTTTTTCTAGGAAAAAACAGACCTATTTTATCTAGTCATTTGCTTTATGAAAATTTTTTCATAGCTCTGTGTTTTCTTGTTGCTCTGCATTTTTTGGTTCTGCTACATGTTTTTTAGTGATGTGAGGACCAGAACTGCACAGTGCACTTAAAATGCATCTTAGCAAATTGTCCTTTTTTTTTTTTTTCTTAAATGTAAACTCAGTCTTATGGCTCTTGAAAAGAGATGAACCTACTCCTCCTTTTTCCAAATGTATTTTATTTTCAGATCTTTTCTCTCATAATGCCTCAGAACATTGTAATACTACTGTAAACATTTAGATTTTAGGCATCTCCTTCAATCTTTCTTGGTGGAGCCAGAAAAATAAGATCTCATGCTGTGGTAAAAATGTTCTGCTGCCTATTTGAAAGTTAATAGTTTCTGTCCAGGTCAAATCTGCTGTAGCAAAATGATAAAACTTGATTGTTTCACAAATCAATTCTTTTTATCAACACTTTCCTGCATTGCTCCTATGTCAAGGGTCAGCAACTCACTCTATAAGGAAGAGTATTTTGCCAGCCTTCTCAAAAGAATGTTTCAGTACTTACTGTTCTTAATTCCCAGGACCCTGGTTTTGTACAAAGCTTTTGTAGACTGGAAAGTGTAATATATAACTTGTGAGCAGAAAACAGTATATACGTGAACGATGCCAGAAGAGATTTCCCACTCTTTGGATCACACGGTATCTGTGAAGACAGAATGAATTGACTGAAATTGACAATATGAACATTATGAGTAGCAGAGCAAAAGCACTGCCTGAAAAGGGCGGTGCTGAAGGGTGCAATTTCCAGCTCACTTTCTTACTGTCACTGGACCTGCTGCTTGCTATACAATGGGACGTATGTACGGTTCCTTGTATGCAGGGAACATCCCAGTGATAAGCAATTCTCACTGCAAATTTCACAAAAGCTTAACTGCTGCAAGTGTTGAACTGCACAACTCTATGCTCCAGTCTCCTTATGATTATTTCCTCTATTGATAAAATATATTCCTTATCTTTATTAATGTATTATTTATAGGTTGATCCAACTGTTGTAATCTAAATACTTATGGCTAAGCAACAAGCTATGTTTTGGCTTAATACCAAGGCATACCTGTCTCTTCATTCAAGAAAATTAAAGCTTTCAGGAGAACATGGAGTTTTTCCCAGTAAATAAGAAAGGACACTCCAGTGCTTTGTAGATTGCACAGCTGAGCTGGAATTAAAGGGATAAAGTACAGAAGTGCGCACAAGATACTTTCCCTATAAAAGCTACTTTTGCCAGGCTGATTAACCCTCATTCCAAAATCTTTCTTAAAGTAATACTCAGTCCACCTTGCTGATCAATCTATAATGAATATTTCTTAGGCCATCAGATGCATTAAATCTCTGACTCAGAGCAGTTTTTAATTTACAAAAGTGTTGCAGGTAACTGCTTTCATGTATGTTTACAATTCATCTTTGAATAAGAATACCCTTCTTGCATATGGTGCTCTAAAACTGATGGAAATAACGGTTTCCAAAAAAAGTTTGCATAAAGGAAGTTGTAATGAATCTACTTTGGCCTGCACGAAGTTTTATGCTGCATGCTTTGAACCACTCTCTGTATTTTTTCTTTTTACACAGGAAGTTCATAGCTTTGTATTTGCTGGTAGGATCTGAAGAACACATGGCTTTGAGGGAGTGGAAATGGAAAGTAAAATGTAACAACCAAAATGGTATCTCTTTCATGTTATTTTATGAAAGTCCTTCGGCAAGTAGGTATAGTTTTTAGACAAGTGGAAGCATATAAGAACTGCTTAAAATATGCAGTTCATTCAATCTTACAATTATTTTTAAACATGAGCTAATCTGACAGTTTTTAATTAGTTGTGCAGTCTCCTACAAAAAAAAAACCCAACAGATCTAACCAGTTGGGAAGCTCAGTGGGATGTAGAACTGATAAAGTAGGACATAAAATGAAAGGACGGCAAATGAAATATAGTGAGATAGTCTTTCCTTAAACAGTGCTTTCAGCTTTCAGCACCCTTGCAACATGGTCTTACAGAAATAGGGAGATTCAATGATAATCTTTAAAGGGCTGGAGGAAAACAGATTCTTTGGAGGAAAGAAAGGATTAAACAGATAGAATAATTGAATAAGAGAAGCTGGAAAAAAGACAAAAGTTTTTAAAAGCAGGAAACACATTAAGGGTAGCCAGTCATGAATATTATATACTTCTTTGATAAGAATAAAAAGTATACTTATCCAAATCAAGGGATTTTATTTTTTTTTAAATAATTTTGAAAAATCTACTTAACCAATCACAGTTAATCTTGTCAAATTCTGTGCCCTGAGACATGCTGAAGGAGACAGCATAGCATGATTCAAATCATAGGTGTTAATAGAGCAAGTATGAACAGAAATTTCTTTTTCACTACTCATGCAAGGCTATAAACAGGAAGGCCTCTTATCCCATGGTCTAGAACCAACCCCATTACCAGGTGAAGGAGAATGTTTCCTGTTGTGGCATAGGATCTTGCAGCTGATCAATTGCAAGTGTGTCAACACATTTGCCCCTCTCTTTCTTCCCCTCCATGTGAAACTTTCACATGACCATTGCTGTGCACAAAGACACTGCAGTAGAAGTTTCTGGATCAAGCCTAGTGCTTCTAGGCTTTAGATCAAGCCTTCTTATCAAATAAAAATGAGAGCACAAAGATGTAGAATGCTTTATTATTAATTTTCAAAATATTCTCCAGAGGTGCAAGTTCTCTGTGCAGAACAGAGAAGAAAAAAAAAGCTGAAAATTCACAGGGACATTAGGTGTCTTTAGCTTTTGAGAAAACATTAAGTCTAATTGCAGGGCACTGTGGGAAAAGTCAAATTAGCCACAATCGCATAGCAGTCAGTGATATAAGGGAAAAATGGCTGTGTGCATTAAAAGAGTTTAATGTTCTAATGACAGATACTAAGAAATAAGGAAAGTACAATAGGAAAAAGAGAATACCGATAACTGCAATAATAACAATAATAGCAATAATGCTCACAAGCCCTTACAAATAGAAATGAACCCCTTGCTGTTAAGTGAGGAGCTGCAGTGAAATTAGGTTTTATTTCTTTATTGAATGATCACAGATTCTTTCTTTTTTTCTGTAAAGTATTTCTCCGTGGCTACATTTAAAGTTTTCCTTGTCTGGAGTCTTTGGACAGCTTTTATCTCAAGAAGTAAAACAGAATAACACTTTTTCTGCTGAGGGGATTCCTATACTGCAGTGAAATCATTAACCATAATATACTGTTACTCATTTCACACCTGGATGTCTTAAATAGAGGATGAATTAAATCATGTTTCCACATCATCTTCTCCTGATATGTACATTACAGTGCTGCAGAAATATGAAGACTGTATACATTTACAGTCAGTGATATCCACTGACTGAATGACATATATTTGCCTCAGAAAAAGAAAAAAAAGCCTGGTTTACAGTTGGAGACTTTTAAAGAGCTCTTCCACAAGGCCCTAGACAGTGTTTCAAATTCTAGCAATTCATCTAAAAGAACAATTGCTTTCTTGGATAAACTGTGGTAGACAACTGGTCTCTGTAGCATTCAGGTGAAAAGGGCATAAACAGCTTAAAAGTACCAGATAGTACTTATTGGAAGGTAAACCTTACTTGCGTGAGGTGTTTTATTTTCTGTTTGTTTGGTTGGTTTTGGCTTTTTTGTTTGGTTGTTTTTATTTATTTATTTTTTATTTTCTTAGCTGAAAAAGAAGATGTACTATTTTTAATTTAAATGTTTATTTTGTGATTGGTGTTTCTTATGAAATAGTAAATCATGTTAAGTATGCATCGGTGCAGCCCCACCTTAAGTATTGTGTGCCATTAAGGCTCCACAATATAGGAAAGATATAGAAATATTAGAATATTTACAAAAGAAGGCAAGAAAGATGGTAAAAGTACTAGTGGGCAAGACTTACTAGGAGTGGTGGAGGATACTTGGTTTGTTCAGCTTAGAAAGGAGGAAACTGAGATGTGGCCTTATTGTTGTCTACAGCTTCTGCATGAAAGGGAGAGGAAAAGGCAGTGCTGGGGATACTGGTGGATGGAAAGCTGGACATGAGTTGGCAATGTGTGCATGCAGTCAACCGTATCCTGGGCATGACCAGCAGGTTTGAGAGAGGTGACGCTGCCCCCCTACTTTCCTGTGATCACACCTGGAGCACTCAGCTCTGTCTTCAGTACAGGAAAGACATGGACCTGCCTTCGAGTCCAGAGGAAGTCACAAAAGCAATCACAAGGGATGCAACATGTCTTACGAAAGGCTGAGAGAGTTGGTGCTGTTCAGCCTGAAGAAAAGAAAGCTCCAGGGAGACTGTATTGTGGCCTTTCAATACTTCTAGGAGGCTTATAGGAAAGATGGGGACAGAATTTTTGGTAGGGCCTATTGTGATAGGACAAGGTATAATGATTTTAAACTAAAAGAGGGGAGATTAAAACTAAATACAAGACAATGCCTTAAAGCTCTGGCAGGGGAAGTTCAGATTGGATATTAGGAAAAAGTTCTTCACTCAGAGGGCGACAAAATGCTGGAACAAATGGTCATAGTCCCAAGCCTGTCAGTGTTCAATAAGTGTCAGGACAACATTCTTAGATATATAGTTTAACTTCTAGGTTGCCTTCTGTGGAGTCAGGAGTTGGACTAGATGATTCTTATGGGTCCCTTCCAGCTCAGGATATTCTGTGGTTCTCTGTATCTAATTTACCTGGAAATCAACTATCTATGGACCTTCTTTCTCCAAGCATATAATTATAATGCAGATTTACATAGATCTCTGAAATCATTTGCAGCTTCATTTATCTTCCCTCAGACAACCATTCATTTTGGATGTGAACAAACAGATTTCCACATTTCTATGTTTTGAGGAGAGATCAGAGAGATCTCAGTTATGAAATGCTGCTTAATGTCTTAAAATTACTTACTTTCTGAAATACTGAATATCTGATCTTAGAATATTTACCTTATCTTCTGAAGAATGTCATGCTAGTTAGCCAAAAATATTCACTTTTTTTTAAAGTCAAAGAAAAAACCTTTTTGTGTTGCACTGAAAAACATAACTATTTGGGAAGAAATAAAACAGGAAAGGAAAAAAAAGTGTAGTACAGAATGTTTATTTCTCTTATGATTTTTTAAAATGAAAAAAAATATTCCTTTTTATACATATTTGCTTTTGCAATATGGGAATTTTTCTGAATTATGATAAAAGATGTTAAAGTGGTTTAACTACAACAGTCTTTTCTACCTATTCTACCTAACAATTTCTACCAAGAAATACTTCATGAACATTTTTCTGAGAAGTCCTAAACAAGTCTTTCATTTTACACCAAGTAATGCTTGGTAGACTTCGTGAAATATGTTCTTCACGGGTATTAGAAGGGCACATCAAGTAAATTTATTCTTCTGGCTATTATATCACTGCATAAAAATCCAGTCTCTGCTCAATTGCTGTTTTTATATTTAGAGTGGGCATAAACAAGGGGAACAAATGCTTAAAAGCACAGACGTGCTCTTTGCACTGTGTGCTGTCCACTGACCTGTGTTAAGTCCTGGTGTATATTACACAGCTTTAGTGCCACCCTGATTTGTAATTTGGTCTCATGGTCATTGCTAATGGGCTTGGGAAACGAGACTCCCCTGTTCAATGCATTCTGCACCTTGTGACATCTGTTCTCATCTAGATATGACTAAGATCTCAACCAAGGGAAAATCTGCAGCAGCAGTCATTTCAGAATAACAGGTTGGGGTCCCTGATTGATAATTTGAACAAAATCAGGCAATTCTGAACTAAAGTATTACTGAAGAATGTGTCTAGCTTTTTCTTAAATAGCGATTCTTTTTCAAATAGGAAATAAAAGCTCAGCAATAAAGAGGTGAAAAATCTCATAAAGCCCTGGTTTGGACCCTGCTTCTGACTTTACACTAATATATGCCTTTACACTAACGTACAAAGTGTATTGAAATATTAATGTGGGATTAGGTCATACAAATAATAGGTCATGTTGGAAAAAGATTAAAGAGATTACACGGTATGCCTATGGAACTGTTCAGTTTAATAGCTATGTTTATAATTTTAAAGCTTTAACTGTGTGGTACAGGCATAAGTGGAAGGTCTATTTGTTCATTTTTATCTTAGGCACATCCAATGACCACTGAAGAAGTCAATGCAATCTACATCTGAGTACATTGTAAGAGTTCTCAACACAGTTCTGAAGATACAAAAAATAAAATACCCATGTATTTTAATTTAAAACATATATTTTTTTTAAATGTAGTGTTTTCTAAAAAAAAAAACCAAAACAAACCCAAACAAAAAAAACAAACAAAACCACAAAACCCAGAAGAAAACAACCAAAAAAGCCAATATTTTTTCTTTCAAAAAGCTTGGTCAAGTAGGATAATGTGACTCATTCCACATCCATTTCACTAATAAGAGAAACATAAATGTGTCAGAAATCCAAGGGAGTAATTTCTTTGTTCTGCTGAACTGTCAACTGTTTCCTGCTGAAAGCTGGATAGGTAAAAAAAAAAAGATAACAAATAATGTTTGTAATTCTTCTTTGATAAGTTGCAGTAAAGCCTCTTGGTTAGGTGAATTTCTATTTCATTTTTAAGAGCATTTACTGCTAACAATTACTCCAAACCTGTTCAATTACCTGCACCTTTCAAAAATCCCCCCAGTATCTGCTTACTCTCTCAAACCTCCCCTCCTCAGTCTTGTCAAGAGAAACCAAACACTGCAGTAAACATGCTCCCTGTCACTCAGAGGAGGAACATGTGGAGTAGAAAAGCCTAGATACTGAATTGCAGTGACAATCAGTTTTATATCCCTGCCTCTGCACCCTGGCATGCAGTTGTGTTCACTGATCTGGTGCTGCAATTTTGTTTCTCTCTTGCCTGCCCAGTCCCACCAGGTGGAACCAACACAACCAACTGCTATGTGCAGCTCTGCCTCTGAATACATGATGCAGTGAGAAAATAAATGAAGTGACACTCTAAACCTTTTGGTCTATATAACCCAGAGTGTGAAATCGTGGCCATATTGATACATTCACCTATTATAACATTCAAGGTTTGCTGCCCCTCGTCAGTCTCTGAACAGTCTATTTTCCTGTCCACTCAAAAGGTTAAGAGCTGGGATGGATTCAGTAGTTTAAAATACTTATTAAGATCTAGGAACTCTATTGCAACTGCCAGGCTGCCTAACTGCTATAAACTATTGCAGTATGCTCTACAGACATTTGTTGTATTTCAAAGGTAATTCAACAAGACCTAACTAGTCATGTAGTCTAAAAACAATACCATTGCATTCTCCTGTCAGTCTTTAAATCCAACAACAGTCTCTCTGTATTTAAACCCACATTAAGGGAAAATCTTTATGGAATTTGGCAAATGTAGAATTAAGGCTGCATGGATGAGTTTATTTCAGCCTGTAAACACAGATACATGAAACCATTTCACAGGGTTGTACACTGTTTTTTTTGTAGAAGATCCTTTTTCAGCAGAGAATAAACGGGGAAGGTAATAAGCAGGTAAAATTGTAAGTTTGTTACTTAATTGCCTCCAGTAGATGGGCTGCTCTCTTCAGCACAACCTGCTACTTTTCTAAGACCTTCTCCACAGCATATGCATTTTGGTTGCCTTTTGATTTCGATAGATGGTTTCTTCTCTACTTCCTGTCTGCATAGGCTTTATCCAAAAGTAAGCACATCCCAAGCACCATTCAGGAAAATTACTACAAAATAAGTTGTTCTTCATCTTACTTTATGTACAACACCAAATACAGTGTGCCCTTGTATCCTGGTTATCCTGCTCTTACTACTTCATCTCAAGAGCTTGATATACTTTCTACCATTCTCACTCCTTTTTATCATTTTGTCACTGTCCAGTTTTGTATCTCTGACTTTCTTTTCTTTGTTTCTGCCTTCTCAAAGTTCATTGTCCATTCCCCTTAAAACAGTCCATGAACTCATTCTGGTGCTTTTCACTGAGGCTTCTGTTTAGAGAACAAGGGACCCAGCAACCTGGCTATTCCTTTCTGCATTTATGTTGCCCATGGAAGCTGTAAAGATTCATATGTCAGCTTCTGTCAGTAAGCTCTATCAGCTCTTTTGTCCTCAGGCAGGAAACTGAAGGACTCTAAAGAAAAAATTAGTCAGGTTAACCTCTGGGAGCCATAACTTATTTGGGGTAAACACAGTCTTATAAAAATGTAACTACCAAACTGCTGGGCTTGTAGTAATGTTTCAGATGACATTTTGCAGGACAATATGTATCTCCGAATGCATGGCATTGCAAGGCTGGATGAGTCTGCAGTCGATTGCAGAGGTGCTGGCATTTCTTTCTCTAATTTTTTTAGTGTGAGTAAAACATATTTTGCTTGTGATTCATTCTCAGAAATAGCCAAATTGTTCAAGCCAAAACCCTGTTTTAATCTACTTTTAAGATCAATTAAAAATGTGCCCTCAGGCAAACACATGGTATGTACAATATCTGCCTTGAGGAATTCACATTTAGCAGAGTTCTAAGAAATGGGAAAGAGGATTAAAAAAATGATGTATCTGAGGGTAACTGTAAAATAATTTCTGCCTATGATATTACAGAACTCTGTCCATGAGACAACACTAGAGTCAGTGCAAAAGGCCTGATTACACTTTCTGTCACCTGTAGTGAATTCATCTCCCTCCCCCATATATGCATAGTGCAAGTTCAGTCATATCTGAGAACTCACGCTTAACCCACTGTCCTCTGTGAAGTCTGGCCATGCAAACCTCATGTAAAGCCCAGGAAAAAGCAGATGTGCAGTGAGAACTTTAAATGCCAAGGTTTTGTCTCACATCTTCTTGATTTCATCCAGTTTATGTGTACGAATTAAGAATAATAAAGGAAAATAATTTGCCAAACTGCACTTCTCTACAAGCTGATGCTTGATAGCCCATCATTGCCACTGATCGGAGTGCATTATGCCAGAGTTTCTGCCTGTGACTTATCCTAGAGGTTGCTAACCTTTTCGTGTAACACGTACATGAGGACACACCACTTCTCTACTGACGGGCATAAGAAGAAGGCTTTATTGTTTTTAAAATCTGATGCAAGATATAACTGCCTCAACAATCCACAGGTGCGAAAAAGAGAATTGTTGGAAAGGAATAGAAAACTTTTTAATATTTTTTCAGAGGAAAAGTCTTTTGCAGCATCATCAGAGTTGAGAGAAACAATGGACTCATTAAAAAGCATATTATTATCCTCATATTACCTACATACCTTATCAAGCCTTTCACTGAAAGCTGTGGAGAACCCTACAACCCTTATGATGTATGCAGGTGATGTTATTTCCATGTATTCCCCTAACAAACCAGTCTCAGTTTCACTGTGCACAGAATATATTTCTGTAGCTGGTTTTCTTTATGCAGACGATGAAATCTTTGGTCTTCTGTTTGTTGGAGCCACTTGTGTATGTCTATGTCAATAACCTAAACATAATCAGAACAGAACTTGAGTATGGGTAGCATAAAATTATCTGCCCCCAGCACAGTTTTGTCTCACCCCGATTAACACCTTCCCTGACACTAAAAATTGCTCTGGGGGTAACTGAGATCAGGAATCATTCATGATACTATGAGTAAGGTCAAACTCTTTTGGAAGGCAAGAGAGTTTAGCTTCCCAGGCAAGTACTATTTGCTACCAGAGTCAGGAAAGAGGGACTGTTTTGGTTTACTGTTACAGACACTGCTGGGGCAGAAACTGAAGGTAAGTAGGAAATATTGCTTTAACTTGAGTATGAAGAGACACACCAAAATGTCTGTCAGAAACTGGCAGATTCAGAAGCAAGAAATCTCCATTCATGCCATAATACAGCATTTGGCTCAAGTATCAAGAAATGCAAAGAATAAACATGACAGTGTTGCTTTAGGCTAACAATGGTCGTAACCCCATTCCATGTGTCACAGGGTAACTGACAGTAGAAATGTAGAAAAGGATGAAGAAGAGGGAAAGCAATGTGTGACTGAGGGACTGTCTAAGCCATAACTGGGTATTCAAACATGACAGCGCCTCCACCACATATCCCTAGTCACTTTTGTGATTCTCTTAACAATGTCACCACTTGGTTTTAAATAGAATGCCCTACAAAAGTAAAATCATAAAATCTTTTAAAACTCTTTCAAAAAGAAAACAATTCAACTAAGAACTAACAAATGAATTGCTTTCCTGTCATTAATGTACCTTAATGTACTTTATATATATAAGAACTATAATTAGAGGAATCATCATAGTCTCCTAAACCCCTGTATAAGGTTTAGACCATAGGCATCCCCCTGGTAATTTGTATAATTCTCTCTGCTACATTTTGAAACCAGGCATCTACTTCAGTACTGCTTGCATTTTTTTTCATACTGGCTAACATAGTACATGCACAAACAACTTAATTCAAAATTAAGCAGGTTTGGAGCAATAGCATCTTTTTTTCTTTAACAATCCTAACACAAACTGTACATACTCAGGTCTTACTTTTTTTTTTTTTTTTTTTTTTTCTGCTGGATTCAACCCATTTTCTATTGTTTAGGCTATGGGATCTCCAGAGCAAATGAGAGGTGACTTCTTATCTACAAGAAAAAGATGTTTGATAAATCACAAAGATGAATAATTTATATCACAGGAGCTAAGAAAACAGCATTTCACACTGTTTTTCATGCAAAATGCCACATGAATTCCAAATGGACCAAACAATTTGTTTGATTTTGACACTAAATTCATTGCCAGAAGTGGGAAGAGAAGGGAGAAGTCTCAGTACGGTTGTGAATGTAATTTACTCAAGGAAAGTGATTATGATCCAGCTATTTTTTTCCTATATTGACTTAAATAAACAAATTAAAAATGCAAAAATTAATGCAAAGAAAGAATTCTAAAACCATATTTAAACAGCATCAGTTCTGTGAATAAGGCAGGGTGTGTGTTTGCCTGTTTTTTTGTTTTGTTTTCAAACATTCAGCTCTCAGTCTGGAAGACTATGAGACTATTGTCTTGTTTGATAATCAGACATTGAAAAGTCCTACAACTGAAGAAATGTGATTGAATGTTATTGTTGTTACTGCTGTAGCCTCATGTTGCCAATTGATTTACATATAACCTCACAGGAGGTTTAAGGGCTCTAGTACATGACTGAGCAATTTTAGTATGCAATGGACAGACACTGAAATATCTGTCTGAAATGAAAGCAGCAGAAAGCAATAGAAATAATATGCTCAGGAAAGAGAAGAACCTCTCTCACTATTGATGTGACAGTGAGAGTGTAGATACATAGCCAGTGTGTGCTGTGGAGCATTGCGAATGTGTGGTCTCACCTCCCTCTCTCCCAGTACTTGTTACTGGCTTGGCTTTGCAGTTAGCAACTGTGAGCAGGGCATCCAAGCCAGCATGACCTGGAGTCTCTTGTGTCTCCTTTATGAGTAGACTCTGAGGCAATGGTCTTACTTATTTATGTTGAATGTCCCACTCTTCCTGTCTGTCTCTTTCTTCCTTTTCATAGTATCACAGAATCGTTTGGATTGGAAGTGACCTCTAAAGATTTTTTAGCACAATCCTCTTTCTCTAGATTTAATGATTTTTCACTAGGCTGAGTTGCTTGAAGCCCCATTCAGCTTGGCTTTGAACACTTCCAAGGAGGGGACATCCACTGCTTCTCTAGGTAACTAGTTCCAGTGTCTCATCATTTTCCTTGTAACAAAATTCCTCTTTATGTCCAGTCTAAATTTGCCCGCTTTCCTTTTTCTGTCACTGTAGGTCTTAGTAGAATCCTTCCTCCAACGTTTTTAATAAGCTTCCTTTATATATTTAAAGGCTAAACCAGAATTTAATGGACAGAGTTCTTCCCATTTAACTGAAATACAGTAAGGACTTTAAAAATTAGCCCGCCACTTTCATAGCTTTCAGCAGACATAATTTTTGTGCATGGTATGATGCACTCCTTTGCAAAGTGAGAATGCAGTCTAACATTTGATTAATCTTTGCTGCCAAATTCAAATGATGTGAAAGTTTTGCTTAGAAAACCTCAAGAATTTAGGAAAAACAGCCTGTAGGAATTCTGTTCTTCCCAAATACTCAAGTTCTGCTTGGAAATATCTCAATATTTTGATATATAACTGTAACTCTTGCGCAAGTATAAGATACAGAAACAACAGCCATATGCAATTAAACAAAAACAAATAAAAAAAAGCTGTACAGATCAGCTTGAAATTTTTATTCATCATGATATTTGAAATGCTTATTTCATTTCAATTTAGCAGTTTCTGAAAGAAATTAAAAGCATGAAGAAAAAGCACAAAAAATATTTTTATTCCTACTCTTCAGCAATAGAGAGCGCTGTTAGACAGCAACAGCTCTCAAAACCCTCTCAAGCCAAAAAGGCACTGAATCGCTGCAGTCTGTTGTACAGCACCGTGAATAATGACAGCCAACTTCAAAATTAGAGAAAAAGCAAGATTGGGTTTTGCATCATATTTTAAAGAAGTCTGAATGCTTTTTCGTCACAAGATAATATTATGGACGCAACATTGGTAATTATAAATTCAGGCACTAAAACGCCAGTTCACATATACTTCCAGGGAGGTAAAAGACAAAACTGTTCACAGAGAGAAGCTTTGAACAAATCTGTTGAATGTGATGAAGCTGTATGCTCATCCATATCAAGATGTTATCTGAAGATTAAGAAGACTGAGTGAAATTAATTAAATTACAGTGGCAAAGGGAATTAAATGAATGTACGAAATGCATGGCGCACACTAGTCATTATCTTGTGCTGTGTGGTGCTCCATGCTGCTTAATTGATTCTCTGGGAGTTGAGGGAAAGTGTGCCACCATTTATCCTACAGTTTTTATATGAAGAATGGTAAGACTATTTGTGCTAGCTGATTAAATGAGAAATGCCAGTTCTTGTCTTGAGGGTTGTAACTAGATGATCTTAAGGTCCTTTTCAACCCTAACCAGTCTATGATTCTAAATACATGAATAATCAAAACTGTTATCAGGATTTGGCAGCTGAAATACATGCAGTCACCTTCAAGCAACACTTTGGTGTTGGTATTTTATAAACTTTTCCTGTTGTACACACATTTTATCTAAGTGTAAATGCATCTCATACTAAACTGTAGTTTAAACCAAAAGAAAACTACCAAACACATGGAGCATGACCAGCAGGTCAAAGGTGATCCTGCCCCTCTACTCTGCTCTCATGAGACTTCACCTCGAGTATTGTGTGCAGTTCTGATGTCCTCAACATCAAAAGGACATGGAACTGTTAGAACAAGTCCAAAGGTGGGCCATGAGGATGATCAGGGGACTGGAGCATCTCCCATATGAAGACAGGCTGAGAAAGTTGGGGCTGTTGAGCCTG
>JBCJKH010052656.1:3261-19380 GCA_039877255.1 Loriculus beryllinus | reverse complement strand
CTTCATAGTACAAAACTAAGTCAATAAAAATAGGAATATAGAGGAAATAAATAGTCCTCTGTGTGTTTCCTGTGTTTGCATGTGTGTATCTGTGTGACAGAAGTGTGGGACTGATCCTACCAAACACTGCACATTTTTTTCAGTTCCAGCAGAGCACTGAAGTGCACACACACGAAAATTGGAGGCTGTACATTTCATGACTGAACCCTTAATGTAGTACTGCTTAATTTCCAGAGTGTTCAGTCTGTACATGGCCAGATCACATATGTATTTCAGGGGGGGATTTACTCAGTTATCAGATATATCTCTCAAATAACACCTTCTTTCCCTCCAGAAAAGAATATGAGACAGTATTCAGAAGTCACTGTAAAGTAGTGAAGGAATTATTAATAATTTATGTATGCATTTAACCGTTTTAACTTTCAAATTACAGTGTTATTTTATTATCACATTTTCTCTCTCCCACCATCACGGGAAAAAAAGCAATTCTTTAAGTACTTAATTTTTTTTTTCTGTCTGTATAGATTTTTCCTTACATGTGTTCTTACCTGATGTTAATACATTACTCTTTTATATAAAAAAATCAACATTGTTGCCTTGACATTTTAACAATTTCAAAATACCTTAAAGGCATAATTCTTCCAAAGCATGTGTATGACTCTCACTACCTCTAATGAGTTACTCTTGCTCATCAAGGTGAAAATATGTCTTGTAGTGTTGCATCTAATTTGCTTTTGCCTTCTTTGCCCTTTTCCTTAGCTAACTGCTTAGTAATGAGACAATAATGAGAAAATGACAGAATATTTCAAATTTTTAAAAATCAGAAATAGAGTTAGTTTGACAATTAAGTCTGTCTTTCAATACTTCACTTTGAAGTAGCGTGCACTCGCAGCCCAGAAAGCCAACCGTATCCTAGGCTGCATAAAAAAGAGCGTGACCAGCAGGTCGAATGAGGTGATCCTGCCCCTCTGCCCTGCTCTCGTGAGACCTCACCTAGAGTATTGTGTGCAGTTCTGGTGTCCTCAACAGAAAAAGGACATGGAACTGTTGGAAGAAGTCCAGAGGAGGGCCACGAGGATGATCGGGGACTGGAGCATCTCCCATATGAAGAAAGGCTGAGAATGTTGGGACTGTTCAGCTTGGAGAAGAGAAGGCTGTGTGGGGACCTCATAGCAACCTTCCTGTATCTGAAGGGGGCCTATACGGATGCTGGGGAGGGACTCTTCATTAGGGATTGTAGTGAAAGGACAAGGGATAATGGGTTAAAGCTTAAACAGGGGAGGTTTAGATTGGATATAAGGAAGAAATTCTTTCCAGTTAGGGTGGTGAGACACTGGAATGGGTTGCCCAGGGAGGCTGTGAATGCTCCATCCCTGTCAGTGCTCAAGGCCAGGTTGGACGTTACCTTGGGAGGCATGGTTTAGTGTGAGGTGTTACGTGTCTTTGGGATGTCTCACTGCACAGATCTCTTTAAAAAGCAGAATGGAGAAGACCATAAGATCTTTTAGGTTCTGGCTTTGTTGCATAGAGCTTTCAATCTCTGAGACCATCTCAGCCCCTCAGCTTTGCTCCATTGTGACTCACATGCTCACAGACTGGAGGCTTTGGTAAGACCATCAGCCACTCTGTGCAGAGTCTGAATCCACAGAATCTTGATAATTTGTCAGTTACCAGAAAATTCTTTCCAGAACTGGGAACATCATAGCCAACTGCTGCCAGGGTCAGTGGCTCCAGGGCAGATCTATCATATAGACTGACGAAGAACAAATAAATTATGTGAAACTGCCCCAGCTTTTGACAAACAATGCTTTCAGGTTTCCTGTTCCAGAAGTAGTCTGGTTAATCTGTCCCAGACCTGCCAAACTTGGCAGCAGCGAATTGATTACACTGAAACAGCCTGGCAGGACTGTCTGTTTTGCGTTTGATTTGGCAAAATGTAGCAAAACCTAAGAGAAGAGTTAAACAAAGCATTCAGGATCAGTTAGACATTTTTCAATGAAAATATTTCCCGTATCTGACCATCTGCACACGAGTTTATAGAGGCAGCTCTCACTAAGGTCATAAATATGAATTACATGTATTTCCATTAGCATGCTCTAATCGCAGGTGGCTTTCTTTTTCCTAAATATAAATTCAGGGGTTTTTTTATGCACATAGCATTTTAGTTTTTGACCAACAGCTTTCTGCAGTCTTTTTGTTTCCTTTTTACACACATTCTCTATGTACCCTAAACTGAGCATGCAGTGTGCAGCTGTTTAGAATACTGTCAATATAACTTTTTTCCATAGGACCTAATGCTTCCTCCATGGCTGTACTTGCAGTGAGTAGCTGCCTTAGAAACTAGAGTTATTCAGGTTACAAAACAATCAAAGGAAGTCCAGTTTGTATCATCTCTCTGGTAATTCCTGGAGATCACAAGTCCATCGTAGCATCAGAACACAAGGTGTATGCACACTCCTCCTTCTCCTACTTGGAAGCACATCAGAAGGAAGTGCAGATCAGACTGAAATAGGGAAGATGGACCTTGCTATATTAATCTAATATATTGTCTGAGTGGAGACCTCATAGCAGCCTTCCAGTATCTGAAGGGGGCCTATGGGAATGCTGGGGATGGACGATTCATTAGGGACTGTAGTGATAGGACAAGAGGTAACAGGTAAAAATTTAAACAGGAGAAATTTAAATTGGAAGAAATTTTCTCCTGTTAGAGTGGTGAGGCACTGGAATGGGCTGCCCAGGGAGGTTGTGAATGCTCCATCCCTGGCAGTGTTCAAGGTCAGGTTGGACGAAGCCTTGTGTGACATGGTTTAGTGTGGGGTGTCCCTGCTTATGGCAGGTGGGTTGGAACTGCATGATCTTAAGGTCCTTTCCAACCCTAACTATTCTATGATTCTATGATTCTATGAAACACCACACAATAGCTTTCCCTCTTCCTAAGTATGTCAGTAATAACATGACTATGTATCTGTTAGTGATACAGAGGCACATGACAGTGTTCTTTCTATTTAAGGAGCTTTCTTATTTTAAAAACTAGAACTGAGATCACAGATCAGACTTGAGGCTTTTGGATGCCTGTTATTACTGCTGTTCATGAACTGCCTGAATAATACAACATAGAATTCATGTATAAGTAAGTGATAGCCAATCCCCAGTCTGTGTTGACTTGGATCCTCCCTGAAGGTACACTACAAACACCACATGCAAAAATCTACCTTATGAGAAATAGTTTCTCAATAGTTAAATGTAACTTAGTGCATAATCAATATTTTCAACCTTTCCTTCCCCTTCTTTTCTGTGTTCTTAAGCATTTTATGCAGTATGATTAGACAGATGTGCAAACAAGGGTATCTGAAACTGTGAGGAAAAAGATTAATCACTTGCTCCAACTGTTGTTTAAAACAAAGAAAAAGCTTTCAGCATCTGGAGTGCTCAAGGACCCCATTCCTGCAAATAATCATGAGTTTCAGCCACACACAAAAACAAAATTAAAAGGGCTTCAGTGAGAAAGTTTTTTCCTCTTGGTGTCTTATTTCCCAGCTGCTTACTGCAAACTGCCTTCTTTGAGCCATCTTTTATTAGGCACTGTCAGATAAAGTAGGACAGTACAATTGATTAGCATATTGGTCCAACTAATGTGCCACTGACTACATTCTGATGTTAATTTTAAACACTTTGAGGCTTTAGCACTTTGAGGCTAGCTCTCATTCCCAAGTTTATCTTGCCAGGAGAGGAATGATCCATCTGCTCGGCACACATCCCTGCCCGACATCTGCCTGACAGGGCTTATAGCACAGGACAGAACACCACCACATTCATGGTCTTGGCATTTAAACAGCATTTTCAGTGCTTCTGTTGTTCAGCTAGGAGGGAATAGCACATAATACGTATGTTTGTATGTACTGGGCACCCAGATCCGGGTTCACACCAGCTCAGGTCAATGGTAGTGGAATGAAGATCCCAGCAGAGCTTGACCCTAGATTCTGTTCAAAGGTCTCTGGTCGTATTCTGGAAAAAGCCATGAATGAAACAGTCAGAGTGTGTAGATTAATCTATGTGGAACCATGCTGCAGAAAATGGAACTATCAACATAAAATCCTCTGCAGACATTTCAGAGAGATTTTTTCCATATTTTGTTCACAATGCACCACTTGTTTTGTTCACATAAGGGAACATCTTGTACGCACATTTGAAAAGCCTTTTACAGATGCCTAAGCTATAGAAAAAACAATTAAAAAAGCTGTCTTTTATCATCAAGATGTGGTATTTTCACAGCATCCAAAAGGAATTGACCCTACCAGAGGGGTGTGATCCCATCACCTGTGTGACAAGGTCGTGTTTTTGTGGAAGATTTTTATATGAAAGCAAATATAGAATCAAAGCTTATTCTCTGAAAAGGCAATTATTTTCTTCAAAAAGCTCAGTAAACATCTTAACATAAATCTAGAGGTTTAATTCCATTCTGCCCACAAACATAAGGATCATATAGATCCCTTCTCAAGGACCTGCATCCCTCATGTTTAAACAACTGCTGCCCTTCTCATCTTCCACTGACCAGTACAAGGTGCCTGTTATATTGGTGAAAGATTGTTATCTTTCAGTCACCATTTTGCACAGTTCTGCAAAGGTATAAATCCAGCTGCACAAGGTTTGGTGACAGTACCATCAGCCTGGGTTTTATAATTTTCTGTGCAGTTGAGCTAGACTGCCTCCCTGACCTTGTATTTCTCTCTCCCTCCTCTCCCTGCAGAGCGCATGGTTCTCCACTGTCCCTGCCCGCAATCTTGCCACTGCTGGTGCCAGACCCTTCCCAACTGCTGTTCCTGCCATCTGGAACAGTTCCCCATATCTCACTGCTTCATTGCCCCTCTGTCTCTGTTCAAATCTCTATCCCTTCTTCCTCATCTATTACTACATAATTTTGCCTCTTTCCCTCTGCTGTTACTTATTTTTAACTCTGTAATGCCCTTTGGTCTACAGCTTGCATAAAATGTGCTGAAAATAAGAACTAGCTTAATCAACAGTGCTTGATATCCATTCTGATAATTATAGAATTTGGGGAAAAAAAGGAAATTAATGGAAAATAAATAGAGGTTAGGCAGTAAATAGAAAAACAGTAAGAAAAATTTCATGACCACAACAGCACTCATTTTAAGGGGGTTTCACTTATTTGAGGGGCAGATCTTCATAGTACAGAGAGAAGCAGGGAGCTCCAATTGCTCTGAATGCCTGTGGTGTGCAAAGTCCAACTCTGTTGTGCCTGTTTTGGGTAATTTGTGGTAGTACATAGTTCTCCTTTATCCCAGATAAATACTTGGGGCAGGAGGCTTCTGAGCATCTAGCTCACATTTACATGCCTCTACTGCTCTTCCTTGCCAGGATTCAGATTCCTAAACCTGACCTGCATGACAGAGAACCAGCATTCCTGAATACAGGGTCCCTTGCACTTCAGATGACACTAAAGTAATGCAGAGTGCTGTGGTGTTCTGCTCCTGCATTACAATGTGGAAGACAATATTCTGAGGAAGTAGATTTTGATTATACAGAAGCTCCTTTGCAACAAATATAAAAATATGATAGCTTGCTTTTTTTTTTTTTTTCCCACAAAGCCCATAACTGAACCTGCTAAAGCTATGTATTGATTATGTGACTCATGTACTGCTTCATTTCATCAAAAACATATCACAGAGTGTGTTCATATAATTATGTAGGTAGCTGTGCAATTCACTTCCTAGAGACCTGAGTATCAACCACCACAGAATTTTCTATGAGAAAACACTTAGAAACAGTTTCCAAAACTGCATATGGCACAGAATACAAGATGTTTTATTGCTTTTACAACATCTAGATGTGGGATACCATGAAATTCACAGGCACCTCATACGGCTCTCTGTATACAGTGAAAAAGGAGTATTTTGCAGCATGTGTTAGTGATCCCTGTGCTTCCCTGGCTGCCTTGATGAGGTAACCTCTCTCAACTATCCTCTAGCCCACAGACCTGTATGTTCATACAATTCTTTGGATGCAAAATCTGGTGCATACTCTGGTCCCATCCATACAGGGAGCATACCTCCCAGATCCTACCCTGTAATCTAGTTTTTGCACATGTATGCACAATGAGAAAATTCAGGTTTTCAGAATTTATTTCTAATTTCACATTCACCGCAAATATCCAACATATTTCATTAGCACAGATATGTATAAATGTTCTTCCACCCCCAGTGTTCCAGTGTGGGTTCAGTTACAGCAAACAATTTCTTCTAGTGTTTTTTACAAGTACAGTATTTGAACAAAGTTCTGATGCTTTAAAAGAAGATACCAACTTATGCCTACATTTTTTTCTGATCAAATTTGCATTCTGTTTAGGCCACTACCACAATTGCAGACATAAATCCAGTATTTGCTCCTAATATTTGCTCCTAAAATGACTACACATCACTGGTAATTTGCACTAATCTTTAGAAAATGCATGCACATGTGGATACATGATACATGAGAAAGGCTTCTTTTCTTAAAATGTCACCATATATACCCTAAACCAGACGTTAAATTCTAATATGGGGAGAAGTTATACTTGAAATATCCTGTAGTCACAGAGAGGTGAAAAAATTCAGTAATGTGGAAAATGAAAATGAAAGATTAAACTTCTCACATAAACGACATGTGGCTATTTTTCTCTTGTTTGTTTGTTTGTTTGTTTGTTTTAATTGACACTATACCAGTATTAGTGAGTTCATTTGGTCATATACTGGAGAATGAAGAAAATCGAAATAATTTTTTAGCAGAATGTTGCTGATCCTGCTAATGATGATGTACCAGCAAGTAACTATGCTGTAAGAAACGAATCCCTAACGTAGACTGACATTGTTAGTCTAAGCAGGAGCCTGCATGAGTCACGGTGGCCCACTCAGAATTAAATCTTTCAGTATCCTGTGTTGGTATGGGGGGCTCAAGCAGAGAAGAAGCAGTAAGGCCATTTATGCTGAGAGACATCTGGGAGGAAGCCAAGAGGAAAACTGCAGGCTGCTCAAACAAGGCTTGTAGAGGACACAGAGAACACAGAAAAACAAAGGGGGAAAAGAAAAGATCATTATTCATAGGTAGTTCAGAACAGATAAGACATAATAACATCTCACAGGTAATTTGGTACTAAATACTAGCATAGGTCAGATTGAATCTGGTGGTGACATATCAAATGTGTCATACTTAAGAGTCACTAGAAATGGAGCATGTCTTTTTGTCTTTCACTGTAGTCTCTTAATGATGTGTATGTTTTTATACAGTCAGCCTTGTTTCTTAAATGCACATGCTCATGTCTTCCCTGCATTCAAGATGTGAGACAACTGACTGAGGATCACTCAGCACTGTGACACATTCACCGACTCTCTGCAGCTCAGTGATGTATGCAAATCTATGATGCTAATGCAAAATTTACAAAAGCAATACAAAGTAATAGATTGCTGAAGAAAATGAGCATGTTTAATACTGCCTTATGCAATGTCAGTGCCAAGGAAATGCAAGGATTTTCCAGAGAATCAAGCCTCAGCCTTTTTAATTGTGTGTGTGTCATAGCTCAAAAAAGCAGGCAGCAGTCTCTGCACTTACTCCTTTGGTTATAAATGTTTCTCTGTACAGGCTCAGCTGCACTATTCTCTGTGTACTTGCACTTTCTCTCAAGGTCTAATTTTCAACCAATTGGATGTGCCTTGTTTTAATGGCTCCAGAATTAATTATGTTGGCTTTATCAGTAGCATAGTTCTAGAGTTTTCTAGATGTCGAAAGACTAGTTAGCTTTAAAGAGATAGACATACAGAGGTGGTAATAAAAGGACAGGAGAATTCAGGAAGCTCTGTAAAGGGATATGGACTATGAGGTAGATAGATATTTGGTAGAAAATGCACAAGTTTGGTTTTTTATTTTTTTTAAAAATAAATATCAATAATTATTCACCAGATGGGTATCTTTTCAGCCACCTTCACAGCCCAAGCTACATTGGAAAGACCACAGCACAAAACTCTATAGGTTGATGTTCCTAGTGCCAACTTAAGGTCACTTTCAAGTCACCAACTGTACAGATCGTTACCCAAGGAATTTAGTCTTGAACTTTCAAATGAAAGGTTGCTTTTGTTTGGGGTTTTTGTTTCAAGATGTTTTGATTCATTAGTCTGACTCATGAGTGGTGGAATATAGCTACAGAATCAGCACAAGTGAAGCTGATGTGTGGATTTTCAGCTTATTAAATGCCATGTAATGCATATTCATTTGCACAGTTTTATCCCACAATAAACACAATAGTTCGTCCCTTACTGAATTTGGCTTATTGTACCTTGTAATTTAGTTTTTCAGAAAGATCATTCAACAGAGTTGTTTTGAGTAGGTGATTTTGTGAAAACATACATCCATGAGGTGTCACAGGGCCACTCTGCAGCAAGCAGTGATTTCACTGATTGTTAACAGACTTTTGCTCCTGTCCCTTTAGTGAGTTGTACATTTCTGAAAATTTTAGCTTGTTCTATTTTAAAAGTTAATAGACCTGATTTTTTTCTTGCCTTAGAAGAAATCATCTATTAGTTAAATATGGAGTTGTATTCTATTTCTATTTCTGTTAGGCTGAATGTCTAAAAAGTTTTCAGTTCAGATCTTTCACAGCTAAGCAAGTAACAAAATCCTTTTGGTTCTCTGATGGCAACAAAATTCTTCAGTCTCATTAGAGAGCTCCAGATTCAATATGAAGAATGAAATGGAGGATAACCTGAAATCTTTGTTTCATCACAGAGATGTAATTTGCCAACATGAAACAAAGATATAAAAGAAGAACAAAAGGTTTTCACTACAAGCATTCTCTATAAATGAGGTAGTTATCTATATGGAGTTCAAACTTTACAGACAAGTTGGCCTTAGACAGTAATTGTGACCTTCAGCACCATCCATCTGCTACAGTGTAAATTAGAAAGTACCAACCAAAGGATCCAGCTTTCTGCTGATGAGATCATTTAGATATCTTTAGTTCTAAACATTTCTTCTACAGTCCGTGGTTCTTTTTAATTAATTGGTATCATAGGAAAAAAATCACAGGCATGATAGATGTTTCTTTCCCGTCTCTGTCACTGTAATATGACAGCTCATTACAAAATGGGGGAATTTTTACACCTCAATGAGTGGGAACAAATCAGTAGAACTGGATAGAAACAGTGGCACATAGGGTGCCGGGCAATATTTCTGAAACCAAACAAAGTTTTGGGTGCCTCTGTCTTGAGGAATGCCAAGCCAAATTTTAACGGATGTACGTTATCTCTTATAGATACTCTTTCAAAGCCAGATAGAACACAAATCAGCTCTGTATTGGTGGCATTTATGGATGGCAATGGGGCTGTGCAAATTCAGCATGATAAACATCCTTGGCTCCCTCCATGTTTCATTTCATCTCAAGAAAAGTACCCCACCACAGCATAATATTGTTATTTGATACGTAGAGAGATTTGGTTGCAGTCTGAGTTACGAAAAAACTATGAGCATAATAACGCGATGTTTTGTCCCCTAGCAAGCTCTGCTGAGAAGAACAGTTTAATCACAATTGCTTTTTCAGATTTGCTCCCTAGAAGTTTAAAGATTTAGCAAAAGAAGGTTGGGACAAAAGTACCTGATGCCTCTAGGCACCACCGTGTACACAGACACGACTGGTATAATGCTTTAAATAACTTTTACCTTCATCACTATAGTGTCCTGAGAAACACTGAGGGCTCTGGGCAGAAAATCTCAACAGAGAAATACAGACAGCATAGCTGATTTAATGGGCCATAAAGCCACACACAAACCTTTCTTGCAGTATTTTATCCTTTAAATAAAGAAAACAAACAAACCCCCAGTTAAGCTTGTTTATAAGAGACTCATTCTCCATACCTAAAGAAACACTGCTATGCAAGTGACAGTAATCAAAGCATTGCAAATGAAACATCCAAAACTACTGCAGAACATACTGAAAGGGAAAAAACAAACATATTGGGAGAGGCTGTATTATCAGAACAGATGCCACTTGTTCAATAAATTGCCTTGGTTTGTATGTTTGTTTTAAAAGAGAACCTAAATTTCTGAGAGATAGTTACATTTAAAAAATAGTCATCATTAGTAATCCAAGAAATGTTCCTGTTGCACAGTTCCAGAGAAATGATAAGCTTCCATATATGAGATTCACGATGCACTAAAGTTAATGTGGGCTTTAAAAGGATCGAGTACTGAGACCATGCTGAGGAGTTCTGTCTTGTAAAAAATTTGTTTGGTGTGAATAATTAGTTGCTCCACTAATTCCTTAGCTATGTATAGAGAATTTTTCTTGGACGTGTGAGATCAGCTATTTGTTTGCTGAAGAAGTGTATATAGAGAAACAGATTATTTGGTTTGGAATCTCAATTTAAAAAATGCACACTACAGTGTTCATTTTACTTGAGTAAAAGTACCTGGTATTTGTTACTCTATAGGGAAATGTTGGCAAATAAAGACAACAGAGCTTGAAGATTCAATTGCAGTTTCCGTGTAATAGCAATGTCAGTTGTTCTCAACAACATATGGTGGGGGGTTTATTCGATAAAAAAGCCTATGAATCTTGATGGTTTTCTGTGATTTAGTTATTGCATCATATTATAAATCAGAATTCATGTGAACAACATACTTAATATTACTGCTTATAAATTTGAAGTGGCAATTTAAAATTGAAACATTGCTTGGTAGGCTAGATCTGCAAATGCCTCCTTAGCTCACATTAGGTAATTTGGATTACAGAACATAATCAGCACTTAAATCATTTATTGGAATTACTCAATAATGAAAAAGACATGAAAAGGGAAGAGTGTATTATCAGCCTATATTAAGCAAAAGCAGCAATGCAATCATGTTGACGCACTAACTTTATTTTCTACTCAAATGAATATATTCTTTTTCATTAATTATCTGTGCCAAAATTTATCAATCTGACTTTCAGTCTCACAGTTTGTCATTGGTTGTGAAAGGTGCGCACATTGGCACTTTACATATAGCAACAGTCAACTATCTAACTGACCAATACCTCCATTTTATATTCCCTATTCCACATGATCTACTTTGTTGTCATTAATGTAAAATGCCACAGTAAGAAAAATATTACAGTTAGAACCATACCTAATTCTTCATAACTAGTTTGAAGCGAATTGTCAAAGACACTTGATATACATCTTGTCATAGACAGTAGTACACAGTCATATAAATCTCGAGATTATTGCTAAGAAACAACCCTATTTTGTTGATAAATCATTTGACTCTTAAGTTCCAGTTCTTTGGGGTCTGCATGTATCAACAAAAGAGAAAGAAGTCACTGGAAAATAGGTCTTTGGAATAAGAAATAAAATTGTATTTCATAACCTTGGAAAGTTAGAATATTTAAGATCACAGTATTAATTGATCCAGTATAAAACTTGAGCCTATAGAATTCAGAAGATTTCCAAATATTTCAGGGGAATTAGTGTCTAATTTACAAATATTTCCACCTCCGTAAACAATGAAGTGTGTAAAATTATGCATTTAATATGAAAGCCTCAGTTTAGAAACTGCCAACTAATGAAAATGCGATAGTACCACTGAATATGATAAAAGTCTGTGAAAAAGGCTTTACTCAAAATATATTAACTCCTTCACCATTTCAGATGGCAATCTAATTAGACACTTCCATATGCAGTAGTATAAATTTAACCTGAACCTGAAAAATAAGCACATGCGACATCTGTGTTAATTATACTTTGACAATTGTTCAGTTAGTAAACAGAAGCAAGTAAATTAGTTAGAGAAAAAACAAGACAAAAATTACATTAAGTGAAAGTCACTGCAAATAAAATATTGTAAATTAGGTGTAAGTGTACGACATGTATTGTAAATATGTCATGTGAGATAGATAACAAAGTAATTTTAATGTCATAATTGGATACTTATATCAAACATCTGAAACTCAAAACCAATTTTTTTAAAGGATTATAACTGTAGTTGATTACATAGCTGATATAAATTACCAAATTATTTTTGTTTCCTGGTTTCTTGTTTATACATTTTAATCATAATGTAAAAAATAAATCAAGTAGAGGGTAGAGATCGTGCATTTATGTTAACATGAATTTCATGCTCAGTGAGAAACAAGACTGAACTTTTGTCATTTAATATCACAAGCCAGGGCAACACTTTAAATTTAATTTCAAACAAACAAACAAACAAATCCCATCAGTTCATCAATCAGCTATTCAACCCAGATGATATGATACATATCTTGCATTTTATGCTATGTCAAAACCTTAAATGAAAATCAACATTTGAAGATCATTTTGCTAGAACTTTTCCAGCCTATTGGAAAAATCAAGCATGTTAGCAGGGAAGAGTTATCCCAACATAAGAAAAAAATAATCTGTGGTTTCAGAGTATGATAACACTTCATTTTAAAAAAACCCTAAAAAATTACTTAAGGAAAAGTCTTTGCACTAATAGCATCAATACACATTTATAGCTATTGCAGAGATGATCATTATAAAAGTGGTCAGGGAAGGACAGAGAACATGCCATGCATATGAAACCTTCAGAGAATACAGCTGCCAACATTTGCTCATCATGTACTGTATATAAACAGTTATGTGGAGGCTTGTAACCTGTCCAAATCTGGATGACTTTTTAGGCAAACAAGAAGCCTTTCAAAACACAGAACTCCTGGAGGTCTTCAGCATAAATGGTTGCAATCATTCATTTAAAAAAATGATCAAAATGCAATGTTTCACTCCTTCACTAGTATGTTATTTGCAGCAGTACCTGAACCGTTTCAGCTCAAACCCAAAACAAATAACAAAACCAACCAGAAATCAGTCTGAAGCCGATGCCCACTCCTGAAAAATTCACCCAAAGCAACTAAAACCTTTCAGAAGTGTCAGACAACTATATCATTTGGTAGTGCTCAAAACAGTGCCTATAAAATTGATTTGATTACTAGGCTCTTTGATGAATACAACAGTTGCAGCTGAGAATACTCTAGAGTTGCACTTCTGTAACATTTCCAGGCTTTTTTTTCATGGAGTTTCAAGTTACGTTAACATTTTGGTCAGATAGAGAAATGCCACACTCAGTGAATACCTCTGAATTACTTGAACTGTAACAGCCATTCTTAAGCCTGGAGGAGACTGTTTTGGATGACTCAATAAAGGAACCTGGCTCCTGCAAATAAGAGACAAGTAAGCTTCATGAACTTCAAAAAATCTGAACAGAACAAGAAAAAACCCAATAAATCCTTGCAAACAATTTACTTAATACTTCCCTCTAACGGCAGCAATACTGAATAAAGATTTCATTGGTGGCCCTGAGCATACTGAGCAGCTGGGAGAGCAATCAGGAAAGCCTAAGAAGGTGAGCAGAATAGCTTTCACATAAACAAATATGGGCAGAAGCTGATGTAGGAGAAGTGAAAAAGGAAACTGAGGGACCAACTTCATCCATTCCCAAAATAACTGCTTCAAAATGAGTAGAGCTGTAGGCTTTACCAAACACTGCCTACATACAGGCTGAGGATGAGGCACATGTTTCAGAATGACTGAAAATCCATATTGCTCCATCATAAGGGACCTGACTGGAGCATTCCAGAGCTCTCTTCTGGACAGCACACATCCAAGCTTTCTTTGGAAAATAAAGCAGTGCAGGAGTAGGTGTCTGCCAAGGTCTTGTGTTAATACAGGATGTGGATGCACCTACTGGCATGCTCACAGACTGGGAGGAAAATGGTTGAGAACCACTATAGGGCACATTGGAAATGAATCTATTTTGCAGAGCCTGAGAACATCATGAGAAATTTGGAGTGTATGCATTTCCAAGTGAAATCTAATTTTCTTTGAATGAGCGCGCTCTTTGAGAAATGAGCCCTTATTTATGCAAATTGGTTTTAAATGAGAATATTTAAGGAAAGGATTTGATCCCCATATAATGAAAGCTCTTATAAATGTGCACCTAGGCAGCACAGGCAGCCTTATTGCCTATTCAGGCTTTTATTCTAAAGGTTTCTTTTTTACTCTTTAGCAAAGTTTAGACTACATGTTTCTAATTAGAATGAAAAATAGTTAGATGAAGGATATTTTCAACTCAACTATTCTTCAGCTGTCCTTATAAATCTAAGTAGGGGTTACCAGACTGACAGGTGGCAGCATGGCCCAGTGGATATTAAATTGCTTAGAAACATTTTGGGCTTTTCATGTTTAAAAAGAAAGAAAAGGTTCCAACCTTTCTTTGTTTATATGTCACTCAGAAATGGTTGGTTGTAAAAGTTCTGACCTTGTTCTGCACCTGATACTCTAAAGGAGCTATTGCATAGGGCATATTTGAATAGATTTGGTTAAGAAAATACAAAAAAATTAAATTTTGATCTCTTAATATTCAATTATGCTCAAACTATGCTGAAGGAAATTTCAAGGAGGTTGTAAGTTCTTTTTGGCATGCTAATGTAACAGATGTGAAAGCATGAATTAACAGCTACAATGGAGAGCTGCCGGCAGGTACTGATTTGTAAGCTGATCTGAACTCTTGAAGGTAATTGAGGACTGACTTAGAAATGACTTCACACTGAAAGTAGAAGGACCTTTTTCTATCCATAATTATGACCTAAACTTTCTCAGAACCCTATTTTGGTTTGGAAACTGCTGCTGCCAAAAGGATCATTTTTCTAAAAATATTTCAGAGCCATTCCTGAGTGCACAGCTGCATGAATGCTTTGTGGTGACCCAGGGGAGGAAAGGTGCAGAGACTGGAACAAGTGCCTGAAGATGGAGATGCTTCCTTTGCTGACAGTTTAGGTTGACTTCTACTTTAGAGCTATTGTGAAGCTAGACAGTTTAGGAATTTTGCCAATTTTTCTCTGTTTAGCACTACTTAACATCTTGTCATAAGAACTTTAGGATACTCTTCAAAACCAGACCAAAATAACTTATTATTTTGTCACAGAATCACACAATCACAGAACAGTTTAGATTGGAAGGGACGTCTGGAGGCCATCTCATTCAGACCCCTGCTCAAGCAGGGTCACACAGAGCTGGTTGCCCAGGACAGTATCGACGTGGCTTTTGAATATTTCCTATGTAGGAGACTCCCCAGCCTCCCCAGGCAAGCTGTGGCAGTGCTTCATCACCCTCACAGCGAAAAAGTGCTTTTTGATATTCAGAGGTTGTGCCCATTAGATCTTTCATGTCACTAGGCACTGCTGAACAGAGTCTGGCTCTTCCGTCTTTGCATCTCTTTTGTGGTTTAACTCCAGCCAAGAAATAAGTACCATGCAACTGCTCATTCTCCCTACTTCTACCCTGGCCTGAGTGGGATGGAGAGGAAAATTGGAGGGAGATAAAACCTGCAGGTTGAGATAAAAGCAGTTTAACTGAAATTAAGTAAAATAGAATAATAATTTAAATAATAACAACAACGGTAATAATAGGGAATAAGAAAAAGTCAGAAGAAGAAAAACAGTTCAGGAAACACAAGTGATGCACAATACAATTGCTCACCATCTGCTAACTGATATCCACACTGTCCCCAAGCAGGGATCAGTGGCTCCCAGCCAACTCCCTCTGTTTATATATTGGGCATGATGTGCTGTGGTATGGAATACCTCTTTGGCTAATTTGGGTCAGGAGTCCTGTCTCTGCTCCCTCCAGGCTTCCTTACTCCTCCTCACTGACAGAGCATGAAAGACTGAAAAGTCTTAGATCAGGATAAATGCTGCTGAGCAGCAACTAAACCATCAGTATGTTATCTGCATTGTTCTTGGACTAAAGCTGAAACATAGCACTATATCAGCTGCTAGGAAAAAAAATAACTCTATCCTAGTAGAAACCAGGACAATCTCCATTCAGATATTTATATACTTGTCTTGCTGAACAATCTTAGAATCATAGAATCGTTAGGGTTGGAAAGGACCTTAAGATCATCTAGTTCCAACCCCATTGCCATGGGCAGAAACACCTCACGCTAAACCATGCCACCCAAGGCTTCGTCCAACCTGGCCTTGAACACTGCCAGGGATGGAGCATTCGCAACCTCCTTGGGCAACCCATTCCAGTGCCTCACCACCCTCACAGTAAAGAATTTCTT
>JBCJKH010052654.1:5789-36034 GCA_039877255.1 Loriculus beryllinus | reverse complement strand
AACCTGCTCTAGTGGAAGGTGTCCCTGCCTGTGGCAGGGGGTTGGAACTGGGTGATCTTTAAGGCCCTTTCCAAACCAAACCATTCTATCATTCGATTGTTCTATCTGAGGGGTTTACAATTGAAATAGCCAAGATAGAAGGACACCTGGGGTGGAGAAGGACTGACCACTATGCTTGCACCCCTCATCAGGACCGTATGAGTGTCTTCCTTGCTCCTGACTGTGGTTTCCCTTGCCTGTCACACTGTAATGCAGTGTGACATGAACAATACCTCTTGCTTCACAAGCAAGCACCAAAGAGCCGGCAGGAGTTCTCTCCCTCCACTGAACCACCACGCAGTACTGTCCTGGTCTGGAGCTGCATCAGGTCCTTCTCCATGGGAGCTCCATCCCAGCATGGCGGTGGTGCCACCTATCCAGCTTTTGAAAATGATTTGCAGGGCATGGTTTTTACCATTTGACCCCTGAGTTGCAGCCTTTCCTCGCTCTGTTTATATATTATTCTTTTGCCAAATGAATGTCAATTTTTCTACACTGAAAGGATAAAGACCAAAATTTGCCGCCAGAGAGAAAGAGGAACTTTTCTTGTCCCTTTTTTACCCCTTTCTGTAATGCTGGCACCAAGCCTGTTCTCTGTGGTTTACTTTCTTTCCTCTGTATATGTGATTTTTTTTAATTTTATTACTTTTTTGCACAGTTCCAGAGGAAAAGGATTTCTCAGGCTTAACATCCTGTTCACTTCTGCATACTTTTGAATGCATGTTAATAAAAGCTAGTTATTTATACACAGGAACAAAGTACATTCCACTAACCCCTTGTGGCATAACTCTGCATGCTAACTGCTAAACTCTAGCAAGGTGAATCGAATGTATAATAGAAAGCTTTTATAGGGATTGAATACCCACTGTACATCAACACAGTCATACCCTTTCAAGATTCTCTTTGCTATCATGTCTTTGCGAATATGAAAGGAAAACCTTTCAACAGCCTCATTCCCTCTGACTCTAATCTTGATTGTGTTGACAGGGATAGGTGCCAGATAACTGTATCAGTGGAAACAAAGATAAGAAGGCTACGCATACCATAAACAGTTATATTACTTGAATTATGTTCTTGGACAGATGCAGTGACAATAGCAGGACAGCTTTAATAGGGTGAGTGGCTAATTTACCTGCCTGGTGTCTTTCAAAGAGATCAAGTTGCATTTTATTACTGAAAAATTCCTAAGGACCTAAAATGAATGAAGAACGAGCGCATTATCTCACAATCACCCGTGTGACAGTACAACAGAGTGGGGATCTCACAAGGAAAGTTTAATTTAAAGGATGCCTCTGTGCAGCTGACAAAAGGGACTAGGGTTGAAAAGGAGATGTCAAAGCAACCTCTCACCTGAAGAACAGAAGGATCCTTCAGAGATGGTTTGGATGGTTTGGATCTATCTACTCTTGGAATATCTTTAAGACAAAAAGATTGGTGCCCAAAGTGTAATTCAACATTTTTGCTTTGATTTTCACCTTTTTTATATTCCCATCAAAGGATACATGGTGCCCCTCCAGTTCACAGCTGGTACATTGGTTTCAAAACCCACTGAACTACACTTTTAATCTTGATGGAAGCTTCTTCCACCTGCATGCCCAAAAAGTGCTTTACTGTATGCACAGCTGTGACTGCAGTTCCATTGGCTGTTCACCCACCTAAATATTTGCTCCAGGCCTTCAGAAGAAAAACTCTACCCACAGAACAGTGTCTTCAGAGAGCACCAGGCACCAGGTTTCCTGGAGCAGATTCTGGTGAGACCAGGTCACTGCTTCCAACTAGTATATTGTGGGAATGGAGCAAGTACAGCACTTCAAAGTCCCAACCTCTCAAGAGAACAGAGTCCGTAATGCCATCCCACCTCATCTGTAGACTTTCTGATCACCCAGTTTTTTGTAGATCCTCTTTCTTTTACTATGCCAGTACAATTTGTATCAGAAAGCCCTGGCAAAAGAGAGCAAAAAAAGTAGCCCTTCTTAACCTAGTTTACTTGACAGTTTCCATAACAACTTGACACAGCTATTTATATAGCAGGAGAATATAATTTGCATTTCATCATTTTAGAACCTTTGTTGCCATATCAACCTCAGTGTCATGTAGCAGAGCACAAACCCATTCAATTCTCTCTTGCTCAGAAAGAAACTTACCTCTCAATGAATTGAAATTCAGTTGGTCTCACAAGGACCCATGAGAGGTCTACATGTCACTTAAAGTACTGTTCCAATCCCAAGTTAAATGGGCTTGTGCCTATTGATCTGTCTGCACCAGATGGGTGAGATCATCTGCAGTGAGAAACGAGGATGAGGACAGGGTGGGCAAGCAGACCAGCAGTGCCAGCAGATTGCTTGTCTTTCTTGGGAAGAGTATAATCAGAGGGACATAGCAACCACTGACTCTCTCTGCAACGGCTGCAGAAGCAAAAACTAACTTTGAAATGTCAGAATTTCAAAAGCTTTCCTGGGTGTACATTTTGGGAGGGAGATTGGTTGTCAAGGAGTTCCAGCAAAAAGCAAGGTTAGGGTGCAGTGAAAGTCAAGATGGGCAGAAGAAAACTGCCAGGGGAAAGACTGTGTTCCGGAAGGAAGAGAGGAACCTTCCATGTGCAGTCTCATGTTCTGCTCAGTCCTGGATTCATTCCCTGCAATGCCAAGCATTAAAAGGCAACCCAGAAGGAGACAAACATCATCAAAGGACCGCTCAGGTGGGGATTAGGTGTCTCCCAATACCTCTCTCTGGAGGAAGCCACAGTGCTTGAACACCGAGTAAAGTCCTTACATCCAGGTGAAATGAATCTGGGCCTCAGTTCTCACTGATGCTTTTTTTCTGGTTCTTTGCTGGCTGATCTAGCAAACACTCATCAGTTGCACAGCTACGGTCTGTGTGGGGGATCTCAGCCTTGCAGACTCGTGGCACCAAATCTTCCCTTCCAAGTCAAAATATAATTAATTTTAAAATGCTCACACAATGCGCAATCACAAGTATCTATAATCCACCTGACACCTTTGGCTGATCAAACACATTCAAATAACCCTTTGGCTGCTCTGCACTTTGTCATTCACACTTCCTCCTCCTGCTGGCAGTTGGCAGGACTGTTGTCCATGCCTTGACACCCCGCTGCCTCAACCTGCTGTGGTTTCTACTTTCCCAAGACACTCCTGTTCAAAATAGGTGTCCCCCATCTCTCTTCCTTCTGAGAGCTGAAGGTGTCTACATATTCCCTGGAGCAGGCATCCATGTGGCATAGCAAATTTCGTACAGATAAGGAGACCAAGTTGACATAGTGCCAGTACTTTAGCCTGGCTTTCACCAGCAGAAATGCACACGACAGCATTTCTAAGAAGCAGCATCAATACCAGATTTGCTAAGTTGTATTGTTGTATTAGTTGCATTGTTCTATCTTGTCTTAATCATCTCACTATTCCTACAGCGTCTCCAGTGAGACTGAGAAGCGTGTTCACAGCTCCAGCATGGCTGGGTTTAGCTGCCTATGTCAGCAGATGAGAACCTCTGCCTCACGGATGTGTTTTGTCAAGCAGCTGTGCTGAACACAGACTCTGCCAGCTTTGTTAGTAGCAGACCTGTTATTTTAACTTGATGTTACACCAACCCCTTGGACTGGGGACAATGGAACTTACATGTTTAAATCTGCAGCACACTGAACTGTTTGGATCTGTATGATTCATTGTCAGACAGTACTATATCAGGCACTGCAGGCAAAATAAAATAGACTGCATATGCATGATCTATAAGTGTTTTACACATAAGCTGTATGAAATGCATCCTTCTCAACCACTGCTTGCAGAAGCCATAAATGAACTCCATGTATCATTTAAAGCACTATTGGTAGGATCTTGGGAAGTGCCAATCTGGTGCTTTTATCCACAACCCCAAACAGTACTAGGAGCTCTTCTCTTGTCTGCGGGCTCTTGGAGGATGTCTGGCTGGCTACTGAAAGGAAATAGCTTTAGGTATGTTCTGGAAGAGGTCATTTGTATTAGTTTAGCCCTGAAAAATCTGGGAAGACCTCAAAGTTTGAAACTTGCACTGTTCATATCCCTCTAGCATCTGTCTTGACTGGCTGGTATTTCTGGACTTCATTTCACTCCCCTCTCCCCTAACCCCTGCTTGATTTGCAGAATTCAAGAGGAAACTTCACATTTGGAAAACTGTATCCTGAAAACACTAGTCTTTGCAAGAAAATAATAATTCTGAAAGCTGTGACATATCCTAAAAGCTTGTGCTTCACCATACATATGGACCAATGTAAGACTTTCCTAGAATGATTTACATTATTCAGACTGCATCTCCAGTCCTGGAACAGAAATAGCCCTAAGCAACATGTATGTGATTCTTCCTTTAGGATTCTCAGCCCAAACCAAATACCTCTTTCTCGAGACCAACCTGTCCTAGGAAAAGGCTGAGGTAGTGACAAGCTACGTTGCCAACACCCTTTTGAAAGACTGAAAATGTCACTTCCAAAATAGGATTTCTTCAAAAGCTGAACAATGCCTGCAAACTAAACAAAAGATGTCTGATAAAACCTTTAGGAGTTCCCCGGTAATTCACAGCCTATAAACATGCTCCATCTCTACTGCTGTTAAAATAGTGTCTTTCTCTCTGCTGGTTGCTTTGAGTATGAAATTAGAACTTACACACTGTACCTCTTTTTATACTTGTCTGCAGAAAATAATTCTCAATTTGCATTTGTATGACAGTGATAGTCACCATTTTAAAGAAAAGCCCATTTGTCTGAAAGCTGCAGCAAAATCACTGCATTACCCCATCCCTCAAAGACAGACAGGTTTCTGCTCTGAGCATCTCTCATCATCACTATTTAATCCAGCTTCTCCCTTTCCCCAGCCCTGCTCCAGCAGCTGTCCAACCTGACCTGCCTGGCCCTGATAGGAACTAAAAGCCACCCCAGAGAAACTTTTCTTTGAAATCCAGTAGGACTGTAGCCCTTCTAACACCATAGACATACACAGCATGTGTTGTGCCACCTTTGCTGTGATAAGCCACCGTATAGGACTTTCCAAAGACATCAAACCCTGCTTCTGTTGCTGATCCAAAATCTTGTCCATAAGCGTCCCCAAGCTTGTGACAACCAAGGCAATTTTCTCACTGTCCTCCTTGGCCCTTTGGTGTCTGCCCTCCTGCTGCACATCATCCCCAGCCCATGCAAGAGGCAGAGATTTGTGGGCATCATCTCTCAGTGAGTTCTGCACAGCTTTCACCAGCCAAAAGCGTAACCTGCTCTTTGCCCTTTGTACGTCAGGTGGAATCTGTATCTTTGGGTTTTCTACACATAAAACAAAGAAAGGGAAAATAAAATCCACACTCCAAATGCTGAGCCAGGGTCTGGTACTCTATAATGTGATCCATCCCATTCGTTTTATAACGCTTTAATGCCTCTCTCAGTTGTCTCACTGCACAGACTTCAGGCAGAGTGGAGCCATGTTACTTAGCAACTCACAGTACACATGACAAAATTAACCCAAACAGTTTTGTTTATTAACTCTTAATAAGGAGCAAACAAAACAGCAACCTGAGAGTTTCACAACAAGAATGTTTTCCATTTTGGGCACATTATTAGTATTACAGACAACAATGTTATCTTGGGTGTTTTGTGGGATTTTTCTTAGCCCTTTTGTAAAGATCTATTTGAAACACAAAAGTCTTCCCCACCCTCCCTGATGCCTGATGTTTCTATACTAGAAAAAGTATATGTAATAATAGAAAATATAAAAGACTACTGGAGCTAACGAGCTCTAGCTGGTGCCTGCTTGACCCTGTGAATTCCAGGTTTGGAGGCTGGAGATGTGAATGTACCCCCAGACTCCCTCCCAGAGTTTGGACAAATTGCAGGGGTGGGGTTTTCAAACTGCTGTGATTTACTCCAGGCTCTTCAGAAAGTGTCACCACAAGTTATGCTGCCCCTGTACCCAACCCTTGAAATACAGTCCTGCCTTATAGAGATTTCTGGAGGATACATGTATTAATGCATGCAAGGCAGTACAGTCTTGATTTGAAAAGTAGTAGTTAATTCACACTGATTTCAGCAGCAATTAGGCACCTAAAGATCTGGCCTTCAAGTGTTCTGGAGATGTAAGCTAAACCTGTTCCTATGACAAATACTGAGGATGCCACTTGTGGAATATGTCGGTTTATGTTCACCATAAAAAGGGACTAGATGTATTCTTTCTATGATTCCTGTTATATGTAATCAAAAACCAAACAAACCAAACAAAAATAAAAAAAAAAAACAAAAATAAAAAAAAACCAAACCACAAAAAACCTTTACTTTTCAAAACCATGTAAAACTTGCCAGGCTTTACCAAAGGAAGAGAGCCCATTGCCTTGCTGTCTCAGGGGATTTGGATGAAAGGCTCCTGCCAAGAATTTCAGCCCTAGGAGAGACTTCTGCAAGATTATTTCCAGATATGAAACCCTTTTCCTGCTGTGCTGCTGAGCACTCCCTGTCCAACACTTCATGGTGACTGCTGATAATGAAAGTGCAGAGGCCTCCCTCCCAACCATTAACCACAACAGCTGATCCAGGCAGTCTTTTCCGGCTTTTATGGAAAAGAATGAGTGACTTGTACGTTCTTGTGAGAAACTACTTAGACACCAGATACAGCATCTATAGGTTTTTATGGAAGCAGAATGCAGATTCTTATCAGACTCCATTTATTTCACAAGCAGTGACAAATGAATTCCTTGGAAACTTACTCCCAGTAATCCCAGGGCACTGAGTGCTCGGCATTGAAACAACTTGGAGGCAGGATGGTCAGAGGCACGTACTCTAAGGGTCATGCTCTGCCTGGTGCCAGCTGGTGGAAGAGTGGCAGGGAGGTGAGAGGAGAAGGAAGGGGAATGGAAGGGAAGCAGGAGGTGAGGGAGAATGTTCACGTGTGCTTTTAGCTCCGCAGCTGAGCTCAGCCTCTTTGACGGGTGTCTGCCCAGATGCAAGTGAGGAGGTATGGGCTGAAAAGATGCCAATATACCCTTGCCTGATGCAATATAGTGTAAGTAAGCAGAAAGGCTCTGAGAGCCTGACAAGATCTTTTATCTTATCCAGGCCATCCTCTGTCCTACACAAGAATTTTTCTTTTTTTTTTTGTACATTTTCCAGTGTGCTAAACCTCAGTCAATGTAAGCATTTCCCTTAGGAAGTCTTTCACAAGTGACTTGCTTTCCCTGCCAGGAGGTCTTGCACAGACTGCAGCCAGAGCCCTGTTGCCAGGGTTTATTGGCAGAAAAAGAAAAGGGGGAAGGTTCAAATATATAGGGGATTCCTGCTAAAACCAGCTTGCAGCCTTGCTTACCTCCCCACCTAAAATTTTGGCTATCATCTTCCGAGGTTCCTTGAGCATAGTATATTTCCCCTTACATGAGCGCTCAGTGCAGAGGGGAAATAGTCTGGGAAGGCATGGAAGCAGTAAGTCAGCATATGTATGCATACCAAGAATAAGGCAGATTCCCCTCCCATGCTGCCTACTCAGATTCTTTTGCTATACAGCCCATGGGCTCTTCACACTCTGCCTCAGCCCTTTCTGTGCGCCCTCTTATAATCTTATTACTTATAGAGATCCTAGAGCATATCAGGAAAAATCATCTTATCCTGCCACATGGAGTGGGCAAAGCCTTCCCTATTTCCCCCCCTAATGTGCCATCTTTATTCCACTATAGCCTTGTCACAGTCTTGTGCTCTGTTTTTTCCTCCATGGAAAGCCAGGCCAGCTTTGTTCCAACACCTCAGGTAAGAACACAACCCTTCTTCCCCCCCATCTTCTACCTAAGCTCCACAGCCTCTGTGGTCTTTGACATCAGAATGAAGACAACCAAGTGTTCATAGTCAGGTCTGCTGCCTTTCAATAATAAAATGCTGGTAAATTCATTGAACCTCACAAATCAAAAAGGGGGAGGATTCCAGCTTCTTCTTTCTAGGGTTGACATGACAATGGCACAACCTAGTGCTGGTAACAACTGAAGAGTACGCACTGACTTATCATCAAGAAGGTTGAGATTTTGACTCTGCTGAGGACAGCAAGCAGACATCTCAACTGGTAGCCACTTAACGTTCAGTGCTGATGCTGGAACACAGCAGGAGCATCAAATCCTAGAAATTATGGACCAAACCACGGACTGAAAATTTAAACATCTCCTGCCCTCCATGACATAGAAATATGACCAACTGAGCCTTATGGAGCTACTCATCCATCCATCCATCTATTGCTAAAGCTCTAGGAACAAGAAAGGGGCAAGCACGAGGCTCAGGACCTCAGCCCTGAGATCTGCTTCTTCTGGCTCCAGTGGGAACTGACTCCGAGAAGAGAAAGCTGAGTGGATAATTCATACCTGGTCCCCTTAATATGCCTGGTCTGTTTTCTTGCTCATCTCCTTCACCATCCCCAGCAGAGAGGAGGAGAAGCAAAATATCCAGCTGCTGTTCTGCCCCCAAATCAGCATCTGAGAAAAGGAGAGGCAAGCTTTATCTAAAGTGTTGCTGAAGAAAAGGACAGCATACCCTGGGGAAAGGAGAGGAATTTCCCCCGGGTACAAAATGCCTTGCCCCCACTAGTCACCAAGGTTTCTCTCCTTTCTGTTTGTTTTTCCCTTTTCTCTGTGCACTTTCTCTGAAAGGAAATCTGAAAGTTGACAGTGCCTCAAAACCTCATTTTAAACCTTCCCCATTCCCTATTTCTATTGTTTTTCATCCACAGCTCCCTCAGTCACACCCATCTAACTCTGTGCCTTGCAGCAAGAAGACTTGGGTACACATAAAGGTAGATTTGAACTATTGCCTTTGATAGTTACAGGGCCTGCTTGTGAAAATAAGGCTTAATACAAAGGTTTCCGAAGAAAGTTCATACAATCCAGGTATCTCAAGGCTTAGACAGCAGCTACAGATGTGCCTCTCAGCCCAGCTCAAAGGGACATTTGCAAGTTTGGTTCACATTCTTCTGTCAAACCTGTCTTACAGAATTTGGGGAGTGCTCGGATGTTCAAGCCAGCCTGAGCCCTTTTATGCCTCTGTTCGTCACAAAACTGTTCAGGTGAAAGTGCCCTAGTGAAAAAGGCACCCCTGGAGACTGGGTAGATTATTCTCCTCCACCCCTTCACCTCCTTTTCCTTTCTTTGTCCTAGGGCACTGGTCAGCTCCAGGCTCACCGCCCTCAGCCACGTGCACAGGCAGCTGGGTTAAGAGGGGAAATGAATCATTTGCAGTGGGAGATCATGATTGCAGGATTCTTATCTTGAAAACGAACGTGCACATCTTCAGGAGCCTGATGGAGCAAAAGCGTCTTGGCCAACTCGAGGACTCCCAAACAAGATTTCCGCGGGTTCAGGAGCAAGTTTAGTTTCTTATTCATCATGATCTTCTTCACCAAAAAACCCAACCCAAACAGTCTATAGAACAATCCTTTCGACTGCAAAATATGCACACTGGGAATAGGGAGATGGGAAAATCCCTACCAGATCCGTAGCTCCAGGCAGGACATCCTCTGTGTTGTGAGCCTCAAGGGTCTTTCAGATTCCACAGAGGTGGCAGGCTGCAGCCACTGTATGAAATTGGATTACATGGGTAAGAATTCCTTATCTGGATGTCATTTGGCTGTGGCTGTTGCATACAAGCCAATATTATGTAGACAACACTCTGAAAATCCAACTGGTTCTCTGAGAACTTAGAGCTTCTCAAGGCAAAATTAATTAAGAAGTAATGAACTGAGCTTTTGATACCACAGTGGAAGGGTTGCTGCAGGCACAAACATGAAGAGAAAGGTGCTTCTGACTGATTTTTAATTAGAATTTAATAGTGCCCTGAAGTCACATCTCTCATTAAAAGAAAAAGAAAGCTTACCTATGTGATGAACAACTCAAATTAGATTATATGCAAATAACAGGTCTGAGAGGTTGGGGGGGGGGAGGGGTACTAGAGACAGGACAGGTTAAACCTTGACCCTTTACAGTTGATTTTTCTTTAACTGATCCATCAGTCAGTTTGTTTGCAATTAAACATTAGAATTAATAGAGTTTAAAGGAAGTACTGAAAAGCCATGTGAACTGCAGACACCAAGGTCTTCAGCTGAGGTAAATTAGCACAGCCCATTGATTTTAACTGCACTAACTACATTAACTATCTTGCTGGAGTCTGCAGATCTTAACTGTATGCAGTATTTCCAAGTCATGCCCAGTCCCGAGTCCTTACAGTGAATAACCTCTTACTCTCCAAGTTGTCCCATTAATTACATACAGCTCAGCATGCATAAACCTGAGGAAATCTGTCTGTAGAGTCATCCATATTGCTCAAAAGACCTAGCTGGAAGACTGTGTCTGCCTGGGTAACTCTAAGGGTTACTAGAGTGGCTTAGCCAAAGAGGTTTGTACCTCTAAAACCTTTGTGGGTATGTTGCCACTACTCATAGCATCAAGAAACCCTGCTGAGAGTGAGCCCACAGGATCTGGCCTGAGGTAAGTTGCCATTACAGGAGGCCAGAAAACACTTTAGCTCATCCTGAAAAACAGCTTTTTTGATGCATGTAATAGAGTATTTGTATAATGTAAATACAACTCACCTTCTCTGTCTGGAATGCTGTGCTTTTGCTGCACTTCTTTTAATGCCCACCTCAGGATGAACATCATGCAATGTCAAATAATAAAATCAAATAATGAGTATGATACTCTTCAAACAATCCTGCCTACCAGAGATTACCACTTAGCTGCTTTTCAAATGCATCTCTAACTCATCTCATTCAGAGGCACGATGAAGCTGCTTAGCTATTTAAAAAATAAGACTCCATCCTCATCCTATGGCTGGTGGTGACAGAGCTTTTCACACAGATAAGCAGAGGGGAGAGCACCTGACCAGACACACAAAATCACACCTCCTGCTCGAGACAAAGGGCACTTGGGTACCTAACGTAGGTGCCACATGTTGTTCTTTTCCACTCACTGTAGTGAGCCTTGCAGTCCTGGATAATAAATGACCTGAATCACTTACAGATCTCTTGCGGTCGCATGCTACAGCAGTTAGCTGTGAGCAGTGCCAGCAACAGACTGGATACAGACCATAAGCTCTGGTCTGCCATGCTGAGGAGTCTTGTCTGTACAGTTCTCTAGTCTTTAGGACTTCATTAAGCACAGGGGAACAATAAAGAATTGGTTCTTGTTGTGGTTTGGGGTTTTTTCCTTGCTTCTTTTTAATTATACAAGAATTTAAAGCTACTGTAGAAAGACCATGCCAAGAAACTGTATCTTTCCTCACCGTATTGGTTAAGCACCGATTCTGTGATTACTGAAAAGCAAGTTTGCACCTTCTCTTTGATAGGCCCATGACTTTCTGGGAAGTCATATTTACACACAGGAGAAAACTTCCTATTGCCATCCTACCTGTCCATGGGACACAACAAAGGGACAATGAATTATGTAGCCTAAAATTCTAGGACACAATAACCTGTTCACGTGACCCATAGCAGGTTGTGTTCAAAAAGACCATGGCTATCAAAGGGTGACAGAATGGGCAGGAAGAGAGTTTCAGATCATGTGCAGTTAATCCATGCAGCACTGGGGAAGGTGCTGAAGGTTTGCTATGTTTGATGGGATGCTGTGCATTTGGTTTACTTCTGAAGCAGTGTGGTAGTAGGGGATCGTGCTTCATCTGGATGTGTAATATATGAAGTCTTTCCCCGCTTTGAGTCCTGTTGTATTAATACCATTTACCATCTGTACTGAACACTCTACAAATGCATCTCTAGAGACATATTTTGCTATTGCAGCCATGGACTTTTCTAATCTGCATTCAGATTTGGTGCCAAAATAGAGGCACTGACTTTCCTTCAGACCAACTCTGTCATCTCATAGAACCATAGAATTATAGAAACAACTAGGTTGGAAAAGACCTTTAAGGTCATCAAGTCCAACCATTACCCCAGTGCCTGAGCACCCTCAGTGTGAAGAAATTTTTCCTAATATCTAACCTAAACCTCCCCTGGCACAGCTTGAGGCCATTACCTCTTGTCCTATTGCTTGTTACTTGGACAAGAGACCGACCCCCACCTCACTACAATCTCCTTGCAGGCAGTTGTAGAGAGCAATAAGGTTCCCCCTGAGCCTTCTCTTCTCCAGACTAAACAGCCCCAGTTCCTGCAGCCGTTTCTCATAAGACTTGTGCTACAGACCCTTCACCAGCTTTGTTGCCCTTTTCTGGACTCACTCCAGCACCTCAATGTCTTGTAGTGGGGGGCCCAGAACTGAAGGATTTAAGGTGCGGCCTCACCAGTGCTTAAATTGTCTCCTATCAGCTCCAAACGTTGCTTGGTTGGCTGTTCACTTTAACCTTTGAGATCCCATATCAGTCGTCCAACACGTCTCCCAGCAGTCTTTGACTGTTTTGTTCCTTATTCATGCAGCCTCACAAACCCTGATATTTACCAAGTAAATATAAGGCATTTCAGCAAGCAGTACTGAGAGCATCAGCATCTAAATGCCCAGGGTAGCTGAACTATCAAATTGAGCCTTTTGGGTATGTAGGACACAGGCATAAATTTATGGGCTTGGGATGCTTTTGTGTGGCAAGAATAGCTGGGAAAGTTCATGATTAAATCATTCTCTTTTGGTGTTTATTGGGACCTCTCATCACTGATTCGTACTTTCTCCTTAGCTCAGACATGATCCCAGATAGAATGTATGGGTAGATAATAATAGCAGCTCCTTGGCAATTACTCTGCGCTACCCCCAACATGATGTGTTTAGAGAGTGTCCAAAGTGGGTGTTGTTTCAAAGGGACAAAGCAGCTCCTCAAGTGGTTTTATGGCTTTGTAATTTGTTTACCAAGGCAAGCTCAGGTCAGTCACACTATCTCTTTCTTTTTTAATGAGGTGCTGTTTATATTTCACTCTCATGTTCTGGATGGATTGAGACACAAGGAGGTCAAACGACTTCTCCCTGAAGTCTCCAGGGCTTCCAAAGCTAAGCCATTCCGCCTTTTAATGCATTAAGCATGGGGCTTGACTTGAAGTCAAGAGACCTGCAAACACATTTATAGATGGTTAAAAACCTTCCTAACAAGGAGGCTACATGACAGCCTTGATCTTCTGTGTACTAGTGAGTTTTAACATCCATGCAGCTCCATTCGCTTCAGCTGAGTCTCACTACCACCAACTGAGGTGATGTCAGGATATCCTTTGAGAAAGGTCTGCAGAGGAATACTCTTCATTAGCTCAATACTGACCTGGACAAGTTCAGATACTCCCACTATTTTTCAGGTCTGAAATAGAAGCTCCTAAACTTAGCCTGGAGTTTTCTGTTTCAGACCAGTCAAAGCCTGGCCATTTGTCTTCCTATCCAAATATACCAGAGGGGCTTATAAAAGATACTGACTCTCTTTCCACACCTTACCTCCACTTTGGTCCAACAAAATGGGGAATTGATAGAGCCATTGATGATTCTTGGAAGTTAACTATTAAATATTCAGAGGCTTTTTTCAAAAAGACGACGTTTTTTTCCTCCCCTTTCCTTTTGCAAAATAAGCAAACCCGATCTGAAACTAAATAAAATCATCCCAGATGCTCTTGCACAGCCAGGTCATTAAAGGAAAGCTTCAGGTGAAAAATAATAGAGGCTGGTGTCACTTATGGTGGTAAAACACAAAACCAGCACTCAGTGTGTGCTCTGGTGGTGCCTGTGGCCTTCAGACATGCATGATGTTCAGTGCTGTACAATAATAAGCTCAGAGGCACACAGCCACTGCAAGGATCTCCCAGCTCAGATTTGGCTGTCCAGTCCTCTGCCATAGGGTATAATTAAAATGAGGGGTTTAAGGTCATAAGAAATGAGCTAAGGCACAAGAATGACCCACGGGAAACCCAGAAGATGTGACCATGTATTTATATGCACTTGGGAAAGACATCACTTCTGGTGGCCCAGTGTGTGTCCTGGGGAGGTATCATGAAGAACATGGCTTTGTTCCTTCACCAGCACCTGCCTTCAGCCAAGGCTGGAGATAGACATGGGCCTGGATGGACCCTTCTGAGCCAGCTCATGTTTCAGACTTACTGTGAAGTAGCTCAGGTTCTTTCCACAAAGACATCTCTGCTTTTATATCAGCAGTTAAGACACTCGCAGGTTTTGCAGGTGGCTCTTTCCTTTCTCCTCTAATTCAAGGAAATGCCCAAATGAGCAGGCCTTGGATGGTCTTTGGGAAGGGAGATCTCAGCCTCTCCTCTTGGAGCTGGTCCAGTTTGTTCTGCTAGTTAGCTGTTCACTGACGCAGAAACCTATAACGTGATTTTCCCACATCATACACATGAGTGTCCTGACTTTAGGGCTGGAGAGTCCATCTTCTACCTCTTCCTTTGGTCCAGTGAATGTTTAATTATTTATACAATATGGAACAGCTTCAGCAGGAGACTTTGACACCAAACCCCAGAGGATCTGTCAGTTGAATGCTCACAGCACTTTTCCAGGACGTGGGAGCTTCTGTATAAACCATAGGAACTAGACATTCGGTCAGTCATTTCCAACAGCCTGCGAGAGGGCTTAAACCAGCGGCATCTGTTTTCAGTGCAGATTACTGGGACGCTAGGAAAGCTTATGGGATATAGCCATTTACAGAGCTTCTTGTGCCCTGTAAATTCAGAGGATGAACTCTTAGTTAAATCAGGAGACAGGATGGACTTCCTGATTGTTTCCATGGGCTGGGAAGTCATCAAGCAGGATTCAGGCATGATCATTCCAGCCAAGCCAAGATTTAGGCAGGTTTGCATATATCAGCATGTCAGAAATGTAAACACCGTGGTTAGGTGGGGCAGATGTCCCTGTGCTAAGAGTTAGGCTCAAAGTGGAAACTAGTTACCTACCTACCTACCTTTATGGAGTTAATTTGCAATACCTCCCCAACATAAAACTGCAGAAATGCTATTCAAGTGATTGAGAAAATATAGTTAAAACAGAGAAGATGGAAAGATACAAAGGCAGACACAATTATGACCTTCCTGCAGCACAGCCTTTGCTTAGGCTGTGTATCACAGGGAGAGATTTTATTAGAGCTCATTAAATTTTAAAGCCTTAATGGTCGCTTCTGTACCGCGTGGCTGGTACAAAAAGGAGAGCTTGACAAAGCATTAATGCAGCAGGAGGAAAGGCATCTTCCACTGCAGTGTCTGTGGCTGGGAGGCAAGCGCCCAGCAGCAGAGCATCTGCGGGATTAGCACGACATCGTCTGGTGAAAGCTGGTATGAGTCCTCCAGCTCAAGGCCGGAGCATCCGTGGGCTGGCAGGAGCAGAGCAGGGAAGCAGGAAAGGTTTTTGAGGGGAATGAGCTGGTCCTGACGCCTTTCAGGAGAGTGTGGGAGTGTGATGGTCAGGAGCATAGGCAGGGCTGCTACTCAAATGGCCAGATTTACCGTGTGTATTAGTTGGTTCTGCTGATACCAAACCTGCCTACTGCATCTACTGTTGTTTTTTCTTATTTCTTTTCCTTCATTTTTCCCCACTCTTGACTTTTTTCTTAACTTCAAAACTTTAGCAACTAGTTGACACATTTTCTCTTTCCACTCATCTGACACCTCCAGCCATACTACACGGCCCAGATGGAACATACACAGTCACGGGACAGTCCTGCTGGCTGTAAAAGGAATGGCCAGGAGCAAGAGTGAGCCACAAGCAGAGCAATAAGGTTACTTTCAGGTGGGTGCTCTGTGCATGACTTGAACTTTTGCATTTAGAAACAAAGAATGCATCTATGTTATAGGATCCTGCTATATTATAGGGGCACCAGGACTGAAATTTTCATGAAAACCCTAAGAATGTTGCATATCTGAACTTCAGTCTCCTTGGATGCTGAAGTCCTGAACACACTTGGGTCTCTGCCTCTCTGAGCTGTACACCCACAGCAGTAACCTGAAACTGTGTATGTTTGTATCCAGGTCAGAGAGACGGCATAAGAGCTCATTTGCCTGACTCACCAACTTGCTTGCCAAGTGAGCATGAAATTTTCATGACACTGCAAAGTAGCTGATCCACAGCCTCCTAAATGTTGCTTCTCCAGAGATTTTATACCCAGGAAGCACCCTGAATAATTGATTTGCTTTTGGGATGTGGGATTATTTATTTATTTGTTTATTTGTGGTGGTGGTAGTGGTGGTGGTGGTTCAGGAAAAACATATTGATTGAGTTGGGGAAAACAAAGTCTCTATACAATCTTGTGTAGGATGAGACCACCTACCAGTTCTGTATAGAAAAAACACAGGAAAAAACATGGTAATACGATCGAGGGTTGTGATTTTAAGCTTGTGCCTGGGCCAGGGGAACAGTCTTCTACCTTGGAGATGGAGTCCCCACCAGTCCAAATTTTGTATGGGGCTAGTATCAATCACTCAGATGAAGCTATTGTTCTTCAGAGATGCTGAACATCTGTCTGAAAACCTTTTAATGGCAGCTGAAAGTGACTTCCCAGAATCATTCATGGCCTTGTGGGGCTTTTTAAGTTTCTGTCCAGAGTGTTCTGGTATTCTCCAAAGGCTAATAAAAAAGGCGAATGTCCCAAGCAGTGAATCTGAGTTTTACCCATCATTTTCAATGCACGTGGGGAGAACAACAAACGGCCTCGAAGTCCAAATGCTGGCACTGCTCTTTCCAATGTTTTTTCACAATTGTCTCAAGTGACAGCCACAAAGGCACACAAAACCTTTCTCTGTATCTCACTTTTGTCGTCTAATGCTAACAGGAGCCTTCCTGGTTTGCTAATTGTACCAGACATTTTCCCTGCCAAGACCGAGCAGTTACCAAGACTAAAGTCATCCAGCCAGGCATTGCCAAGAGGAGCTCTAGCTGTGGGGAGTGGAGCAGGGGGCCAGACTTGACAGCTCAGTGAGAACAGTTGTGCCCCATGGCCTAAGGATGATGTCCGTTCTGCTGAACCAGAACTCTACACGAGGCAGCCTGGGCCACTCCTGAATTCCTCTGGTATGAAAGGTTCAGACAAAAAATCACCTATCGGTTAGAAGTACAAGGTGCTTCGAAGCCACACGTTACAAGCTGAGTCTTGCTTTAACACTCAGTGGGGCCCAGACTGGGTTGCTTTATTATTTAAATGCACTACATCTTAGTCATGCTATTTTTTCAGCGTGGAAACAGTTACATTCCTTCTGAGAGCAGAGAGGTTGGATGTGCAGCCTGCACAGCCGAGGCATGTCTGAATTTGCCTCTTTTAAAGTCTTTGATAATTTTCCCTATCCCTGAGTAACTCGAATAGTTTTACAATGAGTGACCCAGGAGAAAAAGAAGCTATCCCTGACTGCTTTGAAATGTTCCCTCCAGATGACTGAATTGTGCCACCTCTGAGTCCTCAGCATGAAAGTGTGCGAGCTTCCTTCAGTCATGCAAGAAGAAGAAGATCTCTGCACGAGCAGCAGGCATTTGATGATATTTATCGAGGCAGCCAGCCTAACACAACACAGGCAAAACAGAAACGAGCACCATCTAAGTGCTCTCACACTCAGAGCATGCACAGGCTCCTCACCACCGCTGCAGGGTCTCTTTAGTGAACAGCCAAGTAGAAAATTAAAAGCAGCTTGGTGTCAGCAGCAGGCAGCTCTGCTGAGCAGCTCCTGGCCCAGCGTGAGGCTTCCTTCCCAGTGGCTTCCAGGGTAAAGTCGTTCTCCTCCAATGGTGGGGGTCCAGGCTCTGTCCTTTGGACACATGGAACCATGTGAAAAAGAAAGCACCTGCATCTGAGTGGGGCTGCAGTCGTTGTCCACTGGCAGTAAAGAAGTGAAGTAGCAAAGCAGTAAAGAAGTAAAATTTTTACTTTAAGGAAGTAAAAATGAGATTTTTTACATTTAAGAATTAGAAGTTATGTTTCCTGTCAAACAAAGCACTCCATTCAGACCATATCTCATGTAGCCTTTTGGACCTGGAGCTGTGACCCTGGTGAGGTGGCCAGGTAGTGACAGCTCTGGCTGTAGCAGGTAGGGTTCTGCACCTCCAACCATCCAGGAGGTCCCACCTGGGGACAGACAGACACTTTCCCCGTAACATGTGCTTTCCCCATGACTTACTCTGTTTCCGGGTAGACAGACAGTCAGAGAAGAGCTAAAAAGCTTTATTTGCATTTTAGCGCTCCCCAAAAAAGCCACCACAAAACAGATCTGAGGCATGCAGAGAGAGGACTTAAATCACAGCCTCGGGATATTCACTGAGGTGCCATCAGCCAAACAGACAGAAAACCCTGCAAATGCCCCTGGCCATCACTAGGTCCCTCCTTGCTTGCTCAGGGTGGGGAACTCCATTCTCTTCCTTAAATCCCTGGAGTAGCTCCCCAGTGCCTTTCCCCACTTTGGGCAGTTGTTCTCAGCTCTCTAGTAGCCAAGTCTCATTTCAGAAAACTAGTGACTTTGTGCTTCACCTCTCAGGACAACTGATACTGCCTGCTCATCTGCCCATCACTCCTCCTGAGCTCCTCCCCACCTCTATCATCTCCAAGGAGAAGCTAACAAAGCTGGCAGTGAGTACAACCGACTTCATCCAGATCTTTCATGGTGAGCCTTCAGCTCTGTATGCTGCAGGAGCTGGACTTTAATCCCTCGGTGTCTGTCTCACAGGTCATCTCTGCAGCCCTTACTAATGAAGGCGTCACCACCACTTCCAGTCCCTCCCTGGCAAACTTGTCCCTGTTCCTTATTACAGCCACCATTTCTCTGAGAAGAATATTTTCATCTGTGTTGTTAGCCTGAGCTCTCTGTTACTGTGAACTCTGACATGTCCCACCACCAGCCAGGAGACTGAGATTCCTACAATAAACATCTCTTTCAGATCCATTCCCATTCCTGCTAACTCTCTCCTCCACTCCATGCCAAATTCACTCTTCTTCAGTCTTCTTATTCTCTCCCTGCACTCAGGTTCAGTAACTTCTGCCTTTGTTTAAAGCATCACCACACTCTGGGGCTTTTCTCGTCTTGCTCATAGTAAAATCTGCCCACATCTTTCTCAACATCCCCACCTTCAGTAGCATAAATTCCTCTCCCCTGACTTCCTATCCAAAATGCCACTGCTACAGAAAACCCCCTTGCCCTCCCTGCATCATCCCACTCTTCCTGTCTTTCTTTTTTCTGCCTCCTGTGACTGTAACACCTTCAAGTCTTGTCCTGACTTTCTAGACTCGGCAGAATGACAACTCTTTCCCAACCTTAGATTCCTTACTACTCCCAGGAGGCTCCCTCCAGCCCACTACACTATCTAACGCAGCATCCATACTATGGGTCATGGGATCTTAGCATCCATCTGCCTTGGCAGCCCTCTGCCTTTAAGCAGAAGGTGCCTTCATCTGGCCCAAGATTTCCATTATGTCCCTCCAGCCCATTCTAAGCTCTGCAACTGGGAGCAAGGTCATCTCCTCTACCTGGACGAGTTTTGGGTGGATTTGTCTCCCTTGCTATGGTGTGGAAGCTGGGAGACAGAAGCTGGGACTGTGCTGCTGGGCACTGTGCTGCAGCACAGTGCTGCTTGCAGCAGCTTGCAGCAGCTCTCAAAGTGGGTGGCTGTCTGGCTCAGGATGTTTCTCACTTTCTTGAATACACATTCACTTGCTGTTACTGTCTCACACCCTCTTCCCTTCCTCCTCCTTGAAAGACAATCCCACCCCAACAGCTTGTCTCACAAGCACCTGCCCTTGACCTAGACACTACAGATGACATTTCATCTTTTATTACTGTAACAGTGATGCGACCCATGAGAGATTTAAAGTCGGTTTCAGAACTTGTAGAAGTTTGTGTGAATATTGACGGATCAGCAAAACTGATACTGAAACCTCTTAAAACTGAATACTTTCTCATAAGCATTCAGGTCTTTCTTGTTCTCCTCCAGCTAGAGTTGTCATGAAGTAACAGCCTTAACACAAGAAAAGATTTGTATGACTGATATTCTGATGCACCAAGGCAAAACAGAACTTGGGAATATGCTGTACGTTGCCAGCACAACGGGAATGAGGCAACCAGCTTTGCTTTTGCTTGTTTCCTGTTCTTGAGGAAGAGGAGTAACATCAAAAGCAGAAAAAAAAGTTACTGTCATGTGCAGGTTCCTCAGTTTTAGAGGGGGCCATACAGGGCTGGATAGACCAGCAACACTAATGACCAGGCTGAGAAAGTGTGCCCCACGCAACTGTGCATGCAAACAGCAGCTTGGCAAGACTAAACAATAAAAACCGGTAACCTGTAGTCATTTATATTGGTGTTAAAAAGGTCAGTAACAAATGAGAAGAACAAGGAGCTATGTTACGTGTGAAGTAATCTGACATAACTGATGACACGGAAGCCTGGTGAGATAACTTTTCTGATTACTGTAATGAAACTGTTGATTATGAAGGGCAGACTGGGGGTGGGTTTCTGTATCATCACTATGAGCCTGTGAGTTGCTAAGTCAGATTTACAAGATGCTGAGTAAAAGAGAGAGAATATCTGCAGAATGATCTCCTACAGACCATCAAAGTCAGAAAGTCAAAAAAATAGTTGTTCCTTAAACTCATTATTCATTAACCCTCATCCAATCTGTGGAAAGAAAAGTTCTGTATGCATGGAGGACTTCAAAGGAGGAGACATATGCTAACAATGTATGCAGCCAATAGAAAAATAGCATTTAGGTGATCCAGGTGACTTCTCTAACCTATCAGGTACTACACCCAAGGTGAGATCATTCATTATAACACACCATGGTGAACTCATCATTGGTTACTCTCTGAAGACCAGCAATCATGATTGTGACCTGATCATTTGTAGTGTAGACTGCCCTAAGAACTCAGCATTAAGAAGGTAAGTTCTCTAACTCGAGGAAAGTTACTATTCAGATTCATTGGTAAAAAAAATGTGGGTAGAAGAATCTGAATGAAAGTTCAGTCCTTTGGTGAAGTTCTCAGGTTTATCAGGTTTATCAGGTGGCCAAAAAGTCAGGATTTCCAAGTCAAGAGGTCAAAGAGGTCATACCAAAAATCTCATCCTGGTTCAGTGAAAAAGTGAAGTAAACAATGTGGAAAAGAAAAGCAATCTATTACAAATGTGAAAAAGGGAAATGGCTGACAATTAGTGAAAAACAGAAGTAACTAAGTATGAGAAATGAGTAAGTGAAATTAGATCCATCTGGAAACATTTTATAACAGAGCAAAGAAAGTATTTTAACATTTACTAACAAAAGTAGCTTAACGATAGTGCAGGAATATCACTTGAGAGATAGTAAAAATGATAGTAATGTAAAAAAGAGGGTGCTTAACTATTTGGTTGCATTCAGGAAGAAGTCAGATTGTGTACATGTATAACATGGGGCTGTTGATGGATGTTTTTGCTCAGTAATATCAAGTGGATGATAAAAAGTTCTAGTAGGGAAAATATTTAAGATGAGCTCTCTGGCTAATTAGCATACCTGAAAGACATGGCAGAATGTCTCTCCTGCACCCATTTGAAGAAGTGCCCATAGTGTCTATACTCCAAAAGGATAAAGGGGATGAACAGTTAAATAGAAGTCACAGGCACAAAAACTGTGACCTAAGGTATCTCTCAAAGAACAACATGGTTTATCTGCCAAACTGAGTTCCAGCTTTTAAGACCACCTTACCATATCTGGCCCAGACATAATGGATTCAGAATTTTCCAAGGCATTGGATGCTGTACCAGGAAACAAAAAATGTGTCCTGTGGAACACTTGAAGTTATCCTATAGCTGACGTGAGAGCTGGAGAAGTGAGAGATTTCAAATACAAATGAATGACCACAGCATGGGCTCCAAGTACAGCAATATAACGTAAGGAAATGCAGCAACTATGAGTGTGTATGTGGTGCTACATGTAGGCAGAGAAGCAGCGAAATTATTTTATCTTTACACATTCATGCATAGCAGTAGAAAGATCCATGCTGAAATAGTCCCTGACCTGCTGACTCATGGGGTCAGGGAGATGTTTTGGGGGGAGAATACTGTGTGCTGCCTCTGTTACACATCTTTTCCACAGGGACTGTTTTTAGCCAGCATGGGAGATTGGTTCTTGAGCTAGACAGACCTTTGATCCCTCAGTAAAGCCACTTTTGTTGTCTTAAGCTGTCCACACACCTCCTGTGTGTGTATTCTTCAGAGCAATCTCAGAAAAGGAAACGGTGAACTATCTGCAACAGCAACCTATAAAGACCAGAACAAACACCATTCTGTGTGAGGTTCAGGACTCGTTCTGCTTTTTGATCTTTTACTTGCTTTAGCTGTTATTCATCACGCTAAACCACTCCTCAGTCTCCTGTGACCATGTGCAGGTTAATTGCACAAACAAACCATTTTGGTGAATCCCTAGCTATCACCACAGCTTTTTGGCCTTGCCAGCTCCTGTGTGGCTTTGAGCATGACCTGTGGCACTGTGCATGGCAGCAGTTGTGTGCTGGGCCCCGTGTCAGGATTTTCTCTCTGTTTGACCCACTATAGCTGTCAGTTAAAAGACAAAAATAGCCCTGGCACCGGGGACTGGGACTTCCTGCTGAAAGCCAAGTTCCCCATGGCCAGCCCAGTTCCTCAATTGCTTTCCTTTTGAGATGTAACTGTATTTTCCATATACTCAGCCTGCTTTCATTGGGAGTACAGACCTCACCCTCTTCCACCCCTCCTCTCTTTATCACATCTTCTCTCCAAATCAACCAAGATGCTCATAGGAACTGACAAGGACAGACAGGAGTCAAGGACTACAGCTGCTGGATTGACATCTAATAGTGAAAAAGATAAGGGCAGAGATTAAAAAAAAAAAAGATAAAAGCAAATCTTGGGTACAGCAGCATTTTCTGGAAGGCCCTGTTGATGTGAGGTGGCTGTCCCCAGTGTAGATCTGCTGTGCTGAAACTCTTGGGAGAGTCTCTATGGGAGACCATGGTTTTAGCACATCTTTTTAGCCACACCAGTATTAGGTGCCTTGCTGCTCAGCTGTGAGCATGTGGGAAGACTCAGCTGAAGGTATCCACGGGCCACAGATGATAAAAATCATGATTTCTAAGGGAAGGAAATAGATTGTGGGTTAGATGTGGGCTAAATAGAAAGGGGGATTCATGTCATGCATCTGTTATTTCATGTTATGTGTCTGTTATTCTACTAAGAATGGCTTCCGGGAGTTATGGCTTTTTTGTGCCCTGAATTTACATGGAAAAACAATACCAGGAACTAAAGATTGCTTTACTTCAGGTGAGAAGGTTGAAATAGGTGTTTCTTATGTATTAGATAGGTGTATTCCATGTATATAAATGATGCATTAGCTTCTGCTGAGTCCAGACACACTGAGTGTGGAAGAAAGGAGACAGTTTTCAGCAGTGCTCTCTGATAACTGGGACAGAATACTATGGGAAGTGACCAAACACAACTGGTGGGGTCCCAGTTCCTTCCATCTCCAGAGCAAGCCTGTGCATCTCTGCAGGATGTGCTTTAACCCGATGAGATCTCTTCAGACTCAATTCAGAGCAATGGGGTGAAAAGAGGGTGAGCCGTGAAGCTCAGTCTCAGCAACCATACACCAATGCTATCAGAAACCTCCCCAGCCAAAGACCTGGCCCACTTTTACACTTACTGGAAATCTAGAGGAGGTTTTGGGAGAAGGGATTTCTTTGGGTTGGTTTTTCTTTTGAACCCTATAATAACACTACCCATGTCTAGTTGTGCACGCTCTTTAAAGACCTGGGATTCCCCCTCCTGATAGAAGTTACACAGCAGTCATACTTCCTTTAATCTCTATCAAACTATTATTTCAACATACCACCTACACAGCCAGATGAAAAAGCACCAGTAAAAGGGAACGATTTTGTTTTGGGGTTTTTTCCTTCTCAGAAAAAAAAAAACAACCACCCAAAAACAAAACTTAAAAACAAAGCTCAGAGTCCGGCTTCGCATGTAATAACTCCTCCTTTCCCTCTGGAAATTCCCTTTAGTTAGACCATAAACCCCCCTCAATTATGCTATAATAAAGTGAACTGAAATTCAGTAGCAGACGTGGAAGTACGGACTATTTGCAATCTGGTGGTTAACAAAAAAAAAAAGGCCAAGAGCAGATAGAATCTGATTTTTCATTTTAGACTATTTAGAATTTCTTATTCAATGAAGTAATAACTCACCTTATAAAGTAAGTTGCATTTGAATATAGTTTTCATTTGATTTTGTGATTGAGCTTGATAAGGTTTTTAACTACAAGAGGTTCCTTCTCTTCATTCCAAATTAATGGATTAGACTTTGAAGAGTAAATACCACCTTTCTTCAAAAGGATTTTGGCATCATAAGGTGATTATTTAGTGCTACCAGCAGTACTTCTAGTAAGACCTCCTCTAACAAGGAGATAAAAGATGGTGTCCTAACAGAAATCATTGTTTCTAGGAATAAGTGCCCAAATTTTAGATTACAATGGCACATAATCTGTTACAACAAGCCACTATCAGGAAACCATAGAACAATCAGAAAACACCAGATGTCCCTTTCAGAAATAATATGTCAGCCTCCTCCTGTTGTTATACCTTTGTGTTGCTAAGAAGCTTTTTAAGGAAACAGGCCTGGTATGCACTGTGTCCTTTCTTTCATTTTATTCTTTTTTTTCTTTTTTTGATAAAATTTCAAAGCAGAAGAATTACCTGACACATCCCCAGCTGCCATCCCACCAGCCGGCAGGCAGAAGCAAAACACTTCTTAAATTGTGTTGCTATGTGCTAATAGGAACAGCTACTGGCAGCCTGATGCTGTTCTAATAGAGATCCACTTACAAAAGCGGGCCAGATGTAACTCCATAGCTCTGCTCCAGTAATAAGACCTTGATTCATAAAGCATTTTTAGCACATGCTTCAGGCTGGTACAAGCTGCAGTTCCGCAGGCAGCTGAGCCAACAAAGCAATTTGCTGCCGACTGCCTTTGTACCATCTCTGGCATTTGTTAGAGCCTTGGTTGGGCCAATTTTTCTCACTAAAGTGGCAGAAATGTATCACATTGTTTGTTTTTCAAAGGGAGTTACACCTTCCCCTCTGAATAGAAGCAGACTGAGATGTTGGCTAGCTCTGCCTCCTGGAGCAGTGCCCTCAAGCAGTTACTGAGATGCCATGTTAAATTGCAGCTCATAGTGTTCTGGTTTCCTTTCCTGCTGCTTTTGCATAGGGCTTATGAGAAAGGGGGTCTGGTCCACACAGCAAGGTGCCAATTGCTGCAGTATAAATAGAAAATACTGCAAACTGGACTCAATAGAAACTGCTGGGGAGCAAACTGAGAGCACAAGTGACTGTTTTCATATGGAGCAAAATGTATGAAGCGTGAACCACCTGAGGTGGGTAACAGAAGGCTGATGACCAACACTGTGGCTGCTGCTTTCTTGGTCTTTAAAGACGTCCTGAGCAAAGGGACTGCCTGGCTGTATGTAGTTTATACAATGTCATAGAGTCATAGATTCATAGATTCATACAATGGTTTGGGTTGGAAAGGACCTTAGAGGCCATGTAGTTCCAACCCCCCCACCTAGTCAAGGCAGCAGGAGTCTTGGCATTTGTTTCTGTAAAATTGTGTGAATTTCAGTATGTTCATTACATGTAGGTATCTCTATCTATGTTTAATTTGTAATAATATATGAGTCTCGCACAGTACGTTTTTGTCACTTCATCTCAAAATATCTTTAAAGGAAGTAGACATCACAGATGTCTTTTTAAATTGTGAACATAAAGATCAAGGTAGAAATGAGATTAATAAAAAGAGCTCACAGGATCAGTTCAGAACTGAGTTCTGTCTGTTTCCTTCCCATTATTTGGCCACATACGTTACCACAGCTGGGGGGGAATGATCAAATATTTGCATTTCTCAAAATGTTGAAGCCTGCAGGTTTGCCTGCACTGAAGTTTCATTCAAAACCATCCTACATCTGCATAACCTGGAGTACACAGAACTTTGGGGTGTCAAGGTCCGCCTGCTTCCACTCTGCAAACTCGCTCTAGAAAAGCTATCATTCTCACGCACTACAGACTGCAGTGCAGACAGACTTCCCATATATAGTTTCACATGTGAAAAAATGCCTGTACTACACCAGCACCAGGTGAAGCTACACCATTCATCTTTCCATGGGTAGCTCTGTTTATGAAATGACCAAAGCTGTTAGTGTCAGGAGGAAAGACAATGGAACGGATGTCTTTTAATGTTAAAGAATCTTTCCAATTCATATGGTTGCTTCAAAAATGTATCTTAAAAAAAATACATTTCTGGCACCAAGTAGAGCATGGAGAGCATGGAAATAGTGTTTGGAAAGTGAGGCTGCAAGCGCATTGTTTAAGTGAATGGAAACTGCTGAACACAAGCCAAAATCCCAGGTGTCTATAGGAAGACCAATTTATAGGAAGATCTATTTATACTGGGAAAATTGTGCCAGAGCTCAAAAGTCAGTGTTTTCACGGTGATTTCCAGTAGATTTTTCTGTTGTCCTTCCCATCTTTACACTGCAGTAAGAGGATCTGAAAAACTGGCAGGAAAGGAGGGGGGAAAGCTTGGATTTTTTCCCTTCAGTGTGTATGCATACCTGGAAATCTCAAGGAGCTCCATACTTCAGTTTTCAGAGTGTATCAGGGAATTTATTTGAAAAAAGGTGAAGCATAAAAGATGCCCACTAAGTACTTCACTGTAATTGAAGGCTGAATGTCATGCCTTCATCAGGCACTTTTCTTTCTCCAAAACATTAAGTTGCTTGTGACAACACAGCAGCAGAGATTGGAAGGGGCCTTATACACCTACCAGCATCCCTCAAGACTCAGAGAAGATGCTTCTAGAAAGGTATCAGAGGTAACCATCTCACTCTGCCTGGCCACTGCAGAGTGGTATCATCACCCAGATCATCACCCGCATACGAACCTCAGTTTCCCCAGTAGAGGTTGGCAAAACAAGGAAAGCAGAGCAAAATGAAGAAACATGTAATTGTAAAGTAGAGCTGGTGCAGCTCTGTGAGCTCCCCCATTGAGTTACAGTCAGGTAGATCACGGAATGTCTAGCAAGGGCTCAAAAACGCAGTTGTGCAGAGAGGTTCTCCCTGATGCTCTTATAGAGACACATCCTGCTGGCAGGAGGCACGTCTCTCCTTGCTTGATGAGGTTCATACCGTGGCTGGGGTTTGCCTCACGTGAAGTCATGCAGAGCTCTGAGACCTTCTTGCAAAAGGGGCTTTTGGGAAAACCTGAGAAATGGAGCACAGGGATGACAACTTTACCATCACACACCTGCTCTGAAGTCACTTCATTACATAGAGATGTTGAAGTTCAGATCAGTGGCTCAGGGTCCAGTTTGCTCTAGATTAGGCCTAGCATGCTTAGGATGATTCCAGCTGCATACAGGAGGGAATTCCCAGTGCAGGAGAATCTCAAGATTACACAAGTTGTCCATATTGTTAAATAAATACAAGCATTTTGTTTTGAATCAGAGAACTCACATCCCAAGCGTCCATGTGTGATCACAGACCTCTACAACACAGAAAACCCAGGACATTGTGTCCTGTCCCAAATAAAATCTGCCAACGTGTTTTCTTGTTCTGTTGCTTTTTTCCTCCCCCTCCTCCTCCAACCTATTTCCTTTTCCTGAGATGCTTACACGGCAGGTCCTGTTCATGCACATCAGTAAATCAAACCATTTACAGAGTATTATTTTCAATGTTATCTCTGCTTTGCAAAACATTTCCTGCTTTCCTGTCTGCAGCACTTCTCTAAGGTGCCCCTCAGCAATGAAGTCCCAGTGCAGATGTGCCAGGGCGCCTGCCAGTTCAGCAGCAGTTTCCCCTAGCAGCATACAAGCTTCCTAGCACCTCTCACCCTCCAAGGACTTGGGGCAGCTCTCCAAAGCAGACTGTGAGGGTCTCTGCTGCTAAGACCTGTCAGTGAGGCTCCCCGACTACAGCAGGAGCTCACACAATGTAAACACCAGTGCCCCTTGAATCTCTGCTGCATCAGCCTGGCCAAGCATAGCTGCAGGGCAAACTGATGGAGGTTAAGGGGAAAAAAAGCCAGGAGTAAAAGAATATTTTAGATACGTGGCAGAGGTCTTTGAGTGGGATTCGGTTGGTCAGAAATCCAGGTTTCTCCAAGGCACGCACTCCGTGCATGGCAATTCCCTGTCCTTCGGCCACTCACCTTACTGGGGACTTTGAACAAGAGGAGAAATTTCATGACTTTGTTTCCATGGTTTGACACACTTTTTGCATTAATCTGAGATATAATAACCAAAAAAATAAAAGAGCAATGCAGTAGCACAGAGGTCTCGGTAGACATATTAAAAAGTCATGCCTCCTCAGTAAATTGTCCCCTTAATGTGTATGAAATACTGAATTTCATCAGCTTTTGGCTCTCTCACAGAAACCTCCCAGTTAAAAACGAAGTGAGGCTTGAAATTACAGCACTGTGTGTAGAGGGTGCAAAACCAGCTTAAATTCCTATATGGTTGCACCATAGGACAAATCTTGTTGCTCAAGAGCATAGAGCATGCTATAGATGTGCAATTGGTTCTTCCTTATGAGTTTGCTAAGGTTAAACCACTTTAGGTGTTGGCCCAGCACTGCTGCTACTTTTGAGGTTGGCAAAAAAACTCACAAACGGGTATTCTTTGAACCACACCTTTTCTTCCACTACGCACTAACAACCGTAACCTCTGTAACAATGTGGGTGTTAGTTTCCTAGTATAAGGAGGGGTATTTATAAAAAGAAAGCCAAACCTATCTGTCAAAAGGCTGTGACTGGGGCAAGCGTGGCACAAGTGCCAGAGAGGTTCCAGGGGTGCAGAGTGGCAGCCGGGGTGGCCAGGCAGTGATTGGCATCTGCCATCCAACCCTATTCACAGTTTTCAGTTGCCTTTTATTCTGACTGTTCCGGAGGAACAAAAGAAAGGCACGGATGGGCTGGGATGTTTAGGGACGGTGCATGTGCAGAGATGGAGTTTGAAGCACAGAGCCAAATCCGCTGTGGTTGCAGCACACTCTCTCAGCTTCGGCTGTGGTTGTATTGCTGGCAGCAGGCTTTCCAGAGAGGCTGTTGGATATGACATAGCTGCGCATCCCACTTTGCCACAAGGACCCCAGCATACAGACTGGCACCTTACCATGCAGACTCTTACCATACAGAAGACAAATCTGTTGTTGCCCCACAGAAGTCAAGTAGAGCCAAAGACCTCTCAGATGCACTGTGTGAACAACACTGCACTATGCCTGGGAGTTCCTGCCAAGGCACATATTAATCCCAGTGCATGAAGCAGTAGGACTGTCACACATGATAGGACTTTTCTCTTTGGGGTGAGAGACCTTTCTCTGAAGAGGGCATGATCAATCACACATTTGACTTAACAGGTTTCCACCCCTGAGCAGACAGAACATCACCGGACAGTGAAAACTGAGGATGACCAAATTTGTACACACTACTCACAAACACAGGCACATCGAAAACAGGATTTTAAAGCACAGATGTGAGATGCACGCACCTATGCAGCCTGACAAGCCAGAAGGAATCTGTGTCATCCTGCCCAGAACAGCATGCATCACACATAGAAAAGCCTGTGTATCAAAAACCTTAGCAGGTGCATTTCTGCATTTGATTTCCAGCAGCAGAACAGGAAGGTTTCTGCATTCCCTGCAGACTGTGTGCTGTAAACGATACGCATGTGAAGCTGGAAAGCTGTGTGATCTCTGTGCTGGGCTCAGCTCAATGGTTTTGCCACCCAGCTGGCTGACGTGGAACTACATTACATATGTAAGGGGAAGACTGCAGGTAAGCATTGCTGGGAGGAAGCTGAGCTTTGGTTTTAGCACAGAATTCATCCCACACTATCTGACTCGAGGAATCTAACCTGTGACTGATCCTGATCTCAACTGTAAAAAACACTATGAGTGGTTTTTGTCCATGTCCCAAATCAACACCATCAGAGCCAGTCACAGATAAACCAAGTCTGAACCACAAGCTACTGAGACTCTCACTTAGCCGCAGTTGTATATCATACCAGTGCAGGGGCACTTGTACAGTGCTTGGCCAGAAAAGCACAGAGCTGAGCAGACTCCAGCCCTCAACACATCTTAGCTGCTGGTCACTGCTGTCCTAGACAAACTCTTTAGCACTTTCCTGCCTATTCTTTATTAAGCATCCTATACATGCAGCATAGAATCATAGAATAGTTAGGGCTGGAAAGGACCTTAAGATCATCCAGTTCCAACCCCCCTGCCATGGGCAGGGA
>JBCJKH010052651.1:0-11053 GCA_039877255.1 Loriculus beryllinus | reverse complement strand
GCATGTCCTCATACTCCCTGCGACCTGAGTGAAAGCAGCTGCCTATCATAGGATCATACAATACCAGGTTGGAAGGGACCTCACATAGAATTTGACCTTGTCAGGTAGCATGCCTTCCTGCAGAGGATGAGTTCAATCCTGTCAAATACTGCTGTTACCATTCCTGGCAGTGCTCAAGGCCAGGCTGCACAGGGCTTGGAGCAACCTGCTCTAGTGGAAGGTGTCCCTGCCCACAGCAGGGTGTTGGAAAAAGACGATCTTAAGGTCCTTTCCAACCCAAACCAGTCTATGATTCTATGTGGGAAGGGGCTGTTTAAAGCTGTAGTGGCCTGAGGTGCAATCCCTGGTGCCATAAATAGCTTGCAGGATGGGAGTCTTGCAGCAGACACTGCTCAATCACACTCCTCCTCTCGCGAAAGGGCATTGCTAGTGCCTGGGAAGAGGAGGTATGGAGGAGGCAGATATGGGTCTAATGGCTGGCACATGCTGCCTGAGCATGTTGCACATGGAAATTAGATTTGCACATGCAGCCCCCAGTCAAAACAGGAGCAGTTTACGTTGTGGTGGAACAGTCAGGGTGCAAGTCAGAAAAGAAGGAAGTTTCACTGCCTCAGCTGGCTTATTCTGGACACCTTTCCTACCATGACTGGATAGAAACACAGCAGAGCAGCTCTGCTAACTTCATAGACATGAAGCATGAAGGCATGGAGGTCTGAGCACAGATGGCCTTTCTACAGGCTTTGCAAGCACTGGGTTTTTACAGGCACAGTAACCAAGGGGGAGGCTATATAATATTGCAGCTTCACAGAATAGAAGATTCAGGACTTCAAACACTGCTAAGGCAGAGGTTAATAAAGAAAATAATGCCAGAAAGCAGCAGGAAAAAGCTACCTTCCTTTGCATATGACTGATGCTAGTAACACCACAACAGAGAAACTGGATCACATCGAGAAGGGCTGCAGAACACAGAGCCCAGGCTCCCGCAGTGGCCCATTGTGAATGGCAGAAGGAAGAGCTTAGGAACACAGTCATCCCTTCCCTAGTTGCACCCTCCTGGCTTCTGGCAACCACTGTAGAGACTTTCTGAGCTGGAGGGTGCAACCAAACCATCATGTTAAGCAATATAATTATTATAACCAAGATAATAATGAAACCACCTAACCTCAGACTCCATCCGCTGAGCTCTAAGAGATGGAGCACACATTCTAGGATGAAAACCAGAAGCAACTTCACTCATCACAAAGCTATGGTTTAATTACTTGTCTTCTGGTGAGTTTTGCTGCTCAGAAATTCTTTTAGAAAAAGAAAACATCAAGCCCACTGCCTTCCTTTCCTCTGTACCCCCTTTAAGAAAATACATAGACTGTAAGTTTATTTAAAATGTAAATTAACCACACTGCCACTGACAGATAACAAAGATAAACATTTATGCTAAGCTACATTTTTCTTATCTCCCAAGACTGTTTTACTCAATATCCTAAAAGCATGAAACACAATAAAAGACAGATCATGTGCAGAACCTCCCACTTTCTGCGTGAATGGCAGACAAGATATTTGCTGGCTTCTTCACTTACCACTTTTCACATTCAGGCTGCCTTTTGCGGTGTCTTTCCCTAAAACGTTCTCCGCTTCGCAGCTGTACTCCCCAGCATCTTCCAGCTTCACCTTGTTGAACTGCAGTCTGGAAATCTTTCTGTTGAAAAGTACAGCAGATATTTCTTACTAAATTGCTAACCACCCTCATGAACTGATAACCATTCCTGGCCCTGATACACTGCCTGGGAATCACCCCTTCTTGAGACGATGGTCTGCCTGACCTCACGAGCTGAATAGGCACCCAAGCCTGGTCAGAAGTCAGATGAGACCCTTCCCAGGAATCACAACCACCCTTATTTCCTAAATGAACCCCCCTTTGAACCCACTGCTCTTAGTGTGTTGCCATGGTTTGATCTGAGACCTGCTCCCTCCTCTTGCTAGGGGTTGAGCCCAACAGCCCTAGCATCCCAGCACACAGACTTTCTATGCCGGAGAAAAGCCGTTTTGTTGATGGACAGCAGAATTTCCCTGTGAGATGGAGATGTGGAGATACGTGTTCTGCACCTTCCTTAGCCAGGAGGCTGAGCAGTCTAGTGCTTCACTGGCTGCACTGAGTGCCACACACTCAAACACAAACACCCACAGTGTCTTGGGGGGGCTCATCCCTTTCCAGCCTGCAAATCAAACCATGTGGCTTGACCCAGACAGTTAGCATGTAGTTTCATCCAGGTCAACTAATAGGGGAAGTACTTTGTATCCCTCAATTACACACATTCCAATGTACTACACACATGTAGGGTTGAACTGCACACAGTCATTAAACCAGTCAGAAGCACCTAGAAAGAGCAGAAGATGATGTATGGAATGATTGCCTGTGTCAGCTAACAGCCGGTTCTGCGTGCTGCATGGGGCAGGCACCAGCTCAGCAAGAGAGCTCTTAGGTGCTATGGAGAAGATGAGCATCACCCACCTATGGCAAATGTGTCATTCTCTGGGATGCCTCTCTGACTAATAGCCAAAACCTTTTGTTAACTATTCTAATAAAGATCTACAGGAGTCTTCAACACACACTGAGTAACACTCATGAGCCAACAGTGGGACTCCCGCATTAGGCCCTCTGTTTTACTACATCTTCTTTCATGTTAGCCAGCTTATCAAAAAACACCCTGTGGTCTCTTCTCATGAGAATACGTCTGTGCTTTCTACCCCAAGCTTTTATCTCAGGTCTGTCATATAGTCACTTTATTTAGAGACTTGGAAACACTGCCAGGTATAGAAAGAGGTCCCAGTGGCCTATGGCTCTGAAATGTGGAAAATAATCATTAGCTTTGGACATATTTACAATGTTAATGTGTCATCTGAGAAGGACTTTTCTTTGGGCTGTGCAAATCATCATCCATAGGAAGTTCTTTACAGAAACATAGTCATCTTTTTAACACCCTGACATCCTGTTCTCATGGGAGGCACAGTGCAAGGACTCAGCATGAGCATCTCACTAGTTATATTAGTAAATTAAATGCACTTGGAGACAGCTTGGTAGAGCTCCCAGGATATGGGCTCTGCCCTGTTTTACAGGATGCGGTCAAGTGTTCAGTTGCACAAGTTTAGGCCCCATGTGGTGCAATTTTTAAATGAATGTTGACAGTATGCAAAGATCTCTAAATCCCTAGGTCTCCCCTAAGCCACTGTGCCAAGCCAGTTATGTGGACCAACATGTTCCAACATAGCAGCCTGAAGAAGCAGAGTGGTGCAAAGCTGCCTTGACTCAGTTGTGCACTCCTCTATGTTTTCTCAAGTCTCTTAGAGCAACCTGTGACGGCCCCTGGGCACCATGGTCCTCACTGCTGTGGTGCATTAGGAGTCAAGCAACAGGAGACAGTGAAGTATTTATAGGCCTCCAGGGTCTGTTGCTGCCTGGTGGCAGCTGGGTTGTGCATAGAATTGTAGAATGGTTTGGGTTAGAAAGGTTCTTACGATCATGTAGCTCCAATCCCTTGCCATGGGCAGCAATACCTCACACTAGACCATGTTGCCCAAGGCTTTGTCCAACCTGACCTTGAACACTGCCAGGCATGGAGCATTTACCACTTATTGGGCAACCTGTGTCCCCTCAAAAACAAACCACAGCAGAAAAACTCGAGAGTATATGAGGCCCTCACATAAACTTCCCAGGTAAAGTAGCTCAAATTCATCTGCCTCTGAGCTAAGCTTTCCCATGCATCTTGCTGGGAAGGTACGATGGGTGCCCAATGAAGGGGCTGGCTCTGTTGGGCTGTAGTGCAACTCTGACAACATTGTCCCCAGCACACCCAACCATTAGATGTCTCAACCCTTCCTGACAGACTACACCATCTGTTTCACAAGCTACCCCTACAACAGGCTGGTAGCTATTGCTGCAATGCAGAGCAGAAAAGCAGGCAGCACGTGTTGAAAGCAGCTTGGAAGAGCTTTAACTCCAAGTCCTGTAGAACACACCACCCTCGCACACCATGCTGAGGCTATCTGCCGGAGCAGAGCTGGAAGCATTAACCAACACGCTGCCTTCAGCTGCTGGAGGACAGATACCCTAATGATAACCGGCTATGTTGCAATCTCAATTGCACAGCATGTTTCACCAGGTGTAGGAACTGGAAAAATCCACTACAGCATTAGAGTATCACCTGTGTACATGATCTTCTACAGATAAAGGGGTTTAAGCCCCAAAGATAGAAATCAGGAAGTTATTAGTAACACAAAAGGGTAATGAAAGGGGGCACATTTGACAGATTTCTCTCCAAGAACAGGATGAGAGGCATTTAGTCTTTTACCTGGAACTGGAGAGGAATGTGAGCAGAATAAAAAGCAACGTTGGCATTTATAGCATATCAGATTCAAGGTGAAACCAAAGAGGATTAATTTTGTTTAATGCACAAGACTGTTGTACTATCAAAAGTGCTTATTTTTATTTTTCAGAACCGTTTGAAGCTCTACTGGATTGCAAGATCCCCTGGAAAAAAATCAAGGTCTTTTTCTTACTTTTCGTACTCCAGACGTAGAGTAGCGTAGCTACTCTTGGCCTTCACTATATAATATAATGCTATATAATGTAAAGTAACAGACTTGCAGGAGAGAGATGAAGGGTGCAGATGAAGATTAGTTTTAATATTGAGTATGGCCACAGTAAAGGCAATTTTCCTATCCAGGCAGCACTGAAATAGCCAGAGATAACTTGTTTCACAGCATTAGTCATGTGCCTTTTAATTCACATGGATAATGCCTGTGCACTGAAGAACTGAACTGAAGGATGTAGAAGAGACTAGACCTTGGTTTGTGTGTGGCAAAGACGACCACTTTGTTTCTGTTATATTCTACTATCTCCAAGGGCTACTGAAATACCTCAAAACTGGCTAGTAAATGGTCATTTTTGAATTCTGCATCCTTCCTCCTGCTGCCCCCAGGCAGGTACTTTGTTCACTTGAAGGCTGAGGAGTGGTTTTACAGCAATACCAAGTAGCAGCATACAAGGAATTAAGCTGTGCACAGGAGTTTTGCATCAAGTCTCCTGCTGCCCTTGTGGGCAGCGTGTCCCTTGGGGACACCAGCCCCTGGGAAAGCCCTGAACTGTTGGTTCACAAGAGTGCCTTGCTGCTAGAGGATGCCATTCTTCTGGAGGAAAGCTCTACCCCAGGCTGTTTGCTCAGTGAAAGGGCCAGGGTCACTGACAGATCCCATCATTTCACTGCAGTGCAACTCTGTTGACATTTCTTTACTCGAGGGGAAAATCTGCCTCATTGTCTTTTCTGACCCTCAGCACATATGACTTAGCCACGCACTAATTATCTCCTGTAGTGCCAGTGGAGGAATAAGCCATGGGGAATATGTTGTCTGCAAGCCTCTGGGGGATAGGATTCACGAGGAGACCTTCAGCCTGGCCAGAAGAAGATCCCCCTCAAACACCTTTCTGGTCATGAGAAAAGAGTCCCCCAGAGGGCAGTTTGGAGGGATGAGTAAATCACCCTCTGCAGTGTCAATACCAGATCACAATGGGAAGCAGGGAGATTAGCCCTTGGCCAGGACCTACACAGAGACCCTGGTAAATTCTGGCAGGGAAGGGTGGCCTCATCTGCTGTAATTTAGACATCTAAATGTGAGGCTGGGCCTTCAGTATAGTCAGAGAAAAAGAAAACAGGCACTGCATCTCAGCCAAGGAGAAACTGTTCATGACACAAGTCATGTTCTCACCTCCACTTTAGTCAAGCTTGAATCATTTTTGTCCCCTTACCTACTGCCAAGTGAAAATGTGACTGTCTTCCCAGGTCATCTCCTCGCAAAGCCATTCATCTCTGAGCAAGAATGCAGCTGCCAAAAGCTGCTACCAAGACACCTACATTTCGCTCTGAACTCGGCACTCCCTGTGTGAGTTCAGCCTCTTCTGCATCATTCAGGACACAAATAGCTCTAGGATTACTACCGTTATAGTATTTTGTTAGTCTTCTAAAAATAGGGTAGCTAACATGTAAGTAGTAAAGTTGAGGAATTGCCTGATGAAGAGAATTTGAAGACTACACTATATGCAGCGCCTAAATTGTCAATGAAGAACACTGCACATGGTAAACACACCCAAGACCCTAGGAAAAGGAAATTCCCAAACATGACCCTTGCAAAGGACACACTGAATACACTGCTGTGGTTATCTATTAACTCCATTCCTCTCTGTTTGCACAGAGCCGGTAGCAGGAAGCACACCAATATTGCAGAGAACAGAAAGGCCAGTAATTGCTGTAATGTCTACTGCTCACACTCCTGCCAAAGATTTAATTGGAGCCTATGTGCTGTCCTGGCACTTTTCACGGTGGTGCATTTGCCCTGAGAGAGCAGACTAATGACTGGCAAGAAGATTCAGAATATCTAATTCTTCAGTTTAAAGCAATAAGTGGTGTCCAGCAACCATCAAATCTGAGGCAGCCCCACTGGCTGGAGCAGGGCTATCAGAGTCCTGGCCTCTGAGAAAACATTCATCTTCCTCAGCTCGCAGGGGGATAAAAATCAGGTAGAAGGGATCACTGCAATACAAAGCAGAGTGGGGATGGCTGTGGCAAAGCACCTCTGTCTGGCAGGATGAAAGTGGCCGCCAGGAGCATCCTCTCCCCTGCACAGACAGATGGAAACCACCCCGAAGTCTTTCCTGCCCTTCAGAGGCAGTTACACAGAGCTGACAGCACAACAGAGCCAGGCAAGCCAACGGTGCCTTAGAGTGCTTGAGGAAAACAAGTGGCTCTATGCCGGCTGCTAGGCACTCCAGGGCATAATCTGGCTAGCTCAGGATTAGCTACAGAAACAGCAAATTGGAAAGGGGAAAAGAAATTGCCTCAAGCAAAGCAATCACATAAGAGGGGTAAGGACAGGAAGGTTCAGACTTTGAAGCACTGCCACCATCCCTTCTGCCAGGGGAGAAGTCCTCCTCCTTCCTCTCCTCACACCATCATCTGCCCCACTCAGTGTTTGAGCTGCAGGAACTATGGGAGAACTGTAGGACACAGTTAAAGTCCTTGCAGGTGCCCAGGACAGGACCATCCCCGGACCCCCTCTGCCTTCTGTCTCCTACCCTTGTCCCCCAACATTAAAGTGCTGTTCTAACCTGAAAAGCAGATTTGCCCCTTCTCTGCTCAGCAGTGCTGTTGTCTCTCTGTTCCCTGGTTTGGGACAGGCTGATTTATAATGGAAAACTCGACCAGTCCTCACTCTGTAGAGCTGACACTGACACTGGTATCAGAGTGAGTGCTGGAGTCCCTTCTGGGTCATGCAATGTCAACAGAAGGGAACAAGATCAATAAGTACACTCCAAAGAGCAGGGTCACTTGTGCAACCCCTCTCCATCCCGAAATTCAACTTGGGGCCACATTGCTGAGTTGCCACAGATGTTCCTGCAATGGGAAGAGGTGTAGGGCGAGAGAGGCAGCTTAATGCAATCACACACAAGTCCCTGGAGTGGACTTTGTGGCCGCTCTGTTAGAGGTAAACCCGTGTGTGCTGCTGCTCTTTGTGCCAGGCCAGGGTGTGAAATCAATACCTATGTAAAAGCTGAGTTTTGGGTTAAGGCTGATGCACAGGTCAGATGTCAGTGCAGGGTCCCTTGTGTTACCTGTCATAGAACCATAGAATCATGGCACGGTTTAGGTTGGAAGGGACCTTAAAGCTCATCCAGTTCCAACCCGCTGCCACAGGCACGGACACCTTTCACTAGAGCAAGTTGCATATCGGTCTTCATCTGTGATATGCTTCCAAACCTAGGATTCTAAGGGAACCTGGAAAATTCATGCTTATAGATATATCACGTGCTGTGTCCCAGGTGAGTTGGCCTGCAGCCTCTGCCCTCCTTCACCATGGCAAAACATTTTAACTCACACTGGATGAATGGGATTTCAGGTCATGTCTCAATGAGTGCTTCAACCTATCTGTGACATTCTGCAGTCACAGTGGGCTAAGGTCTGTAGGGAGAAATTTTATCCTCCTCCGCTGGTTTTTTTAGCAGTCAACATCACTGGAAAAACCACACAACACTGCAAGCACATAAAACTCCTTCCACCTCTAACTCTGCACACACCATCAGTTGAAGCAACCCAGCATCTGACCGTAACATGTTAGCCACTGTAACTCAGACAAGTTCCATTAAATACCCATTCCCTGAATCTCCTAGGAGCTCCAACTTGCAAGGCTTGTGGATTGTTCCAGCTCAAGACCCAACAGCTTCTCCTTTCAGTTCTCAAATTCCCTGGTTCAGTCCCAGGTGCATTGGCCAAGATGACGTCCATCATCTCCTTTAAAACAACAGACAGGCAAACAAAGGAGATGCTCTCCTTCACACCCCCCTTCAACAAAGTGCCTTCAGCAGCTAAAACCAAATCCCAAGTATCAGAGACTTATAATGACATCGTGAGAGTTAGCAAGGCAGAAGCTCCCCTGGTGATTATAACAACACCGGTGCTTGAGAAGAGTCTTAGCTTCAAGGCATCTGGAATTGCTCTTGCAAGATCCATTGTCAAATGAGCTTTTTCCTTTGTTTAAAAATGTCAGCCTGAAGACCCCTGCCAGAGTGGTGGTATAGCCTGCTTGGGTTCACTCGGGCTCCCACAAGGCTTCAACAGCTCTCTTTGCCCCTCCTTGTCTCCAGGCTTAATTAGGAAATCATTTATCTCTATTGGCACTCTCTTTCCCCTGCTGCTTTGGCATTATGATCTCTTTTTTTGCCTTCATTCCAGAGCAGTGAGCTGTACAGGGAAGACCACAGCCCCATTCATTGTGGGTGGGGAATAATCTACAACAGGGAGCACTACAAGGAAGACCCCAGCAATGAATCTGCCCCAGCTAGGAACGCCTGAGGGACTACTGTACAGAAACAGGAGAGGAGGGTATCCCTTGGCTCCACTTACAGGCTAACAATAGGGATTCCTGGTGATACTGAAAGTAGGACACTACTCCCAAGGGATGTCATATGGTCAGCCTGTCCCAAACTGAACTGCCACAACCCTCTCCAATCTAATGGTGCGCTTACTTCATCACCACAGCAATCTTCCTTGGTAAAAGAGCACACAAAGAGAAGAGACTGTAAGGACAGTCACAGTGAGGAGACTACCAGGCTCCTGAATCCCTCTGACTCCAGCTGGGAATCTACATGTCCCAGGCCTGAGCCCTGAGCACAACCTGAACTGAGGCAGGTTCTCCACAAGCAGAAACTCTCCTGGCTTTCTCCACAGTTGGCATTTGACCATTTGCCAGATATCCAGAGAGTCAGAATCCAACCTCAGTCCCATCTCAGATGCACTCAGCAGAGAACAGCATCACCTTGGCAGCTCAGAGGGAGAGCCACTCACTGTGCTGCACTTCCACTACTGCAGGCAATTCTTTCTGGGTAATTCCTCTAGGTTCCCCATCAACTGTGTTTTATTTAAATGGAGCCAGAGATAAAATTCCAGCCAATAATTTCTTCTACCTTAAAGAGAAGTTTCCATTTTGTGCAAGCCAGGCTTGCCCCTGCCTGTTACTAATTACAGATAGAACATGCAGTTCAGAAAGGAGGAATCAGGATTGTTCCCCTCCCTTCAGCAAATAAACCTGACTCCTTTGGCTGATGGTACCAGACGTTTTGCCAGTGAGTTTAAAACACAAGAGGGAAGAGGACTGATGGAGAAGCTGAAGAGCTGAACTGCAGTTAACTGCTCCTCTCCTCTTTACAAACATATGCTTCCCTTATTTTAAAAGAGATCTACTCTAGTGGGACCAGATGAAAACTTGATCACAAAGAAGAGTCTTCAGTTACAGTTGGTAGCTAGAAATCTACCCTTAAAGAGCTAGAAAGCTAGCTCTTTAAACACACAGGGAGGAAAGACAGGCACAGAGCAGGAATGAGTCACAGAGGGCAACCCTGTTCTTGCCTTCCATCCTAACCCTCTGCATGTTGTTGAAGGACCTCAGAGTTGCAGACAAATGGTCTGATGCTCTGCTTGGGATTCACTGGACCAAGAGAAACAGTATGAAAAACACCTCCCCATCCTGGCAGGGCTCATTTGCCCGGCTCCAGCAGACAATTAGCAATAGCATACCTGGCCAGATACTATGGAGCTTTTTGTGTACTTCTCTATGGAAGTCCCTCCCCAGTGCTCCATTTCCAGCCCTTTGGAAACCCCACTCTGCTCTGAACTGAAAGAATGAGCAGGGATTATCTGGAGACCAGTGTTATCTCTAAATGGAGCCAGATGTGTAAACCCCATTATTCTTGAATTAATCATCATAGAGTAGGACTTCCCTTCTTAGTTTTACAGTTTAGGATACTTACCCTTCCCTGGAGCCTCCTCCTAACAACATGCTGGAAATAACTATGTACACCCATATCCCATATCAAGTTTTGGGTCCCACTGCTAAACTCAGATACTTAATGGAGATACTCAAAACCCATGAGGGCTCCCTCGATCCTCATGCTGCTTGCACAGAGCAATTTTTAGTGTTCACTGCATGGTATCAAGACCAGAAAGAAACAGGTCCAATGCCAGTAAGGACTCTGCCCTGTAGGTGTTTTCAAGCACTGAGACCTAGCAAACTCCATGGAGAGAAGAGCCTGAAAGCCGAGGATGCCACACTGGGTGTGCACAGACCCATCCAGATCTGCTTAGTGTTCCTTTACTGCTGGCTGCTCAACAAGGGGCAAATGGTCAACAAGGGGTTGATCTTTTCCCCTATTCTGCCATCAGAGCTGTCCCAGGTCAACAACTGCTTGAGTCTAATCTCTGTAGCCAGGCTCCAGCCTCACATAGGCAAGCTCTCTACTTAAGGCATGTTTTAATGACAGCAGGGAGCAAAGGCAGTGATGGGAAGCTCTTCCAGTACCTGAAGGGAATCTACAAGAGACCTGGAGAGAGATCTTTTACAAGCGCATGAAGTGCAGGACAAGGGTGAATGGCTTTAAACTGACAGAGGGGAGACTGAGCTGAGCTCTTAGGCAGAAGCTCTTCCCTGTGAGGGTGCTGAGGCGCTGGCACAGGGT
>JBCJKH010052649.1:45541-58672 GCA_039877255.1 Loriculus beryllinus | reverse complement strand
TCAAAGCATGTGAAACCAAAGACAGCCTCCATGGATTTCAGAGCAAGCTATAGCTTCTGTCATTGGTCTCCAGTAACTTTGGGTAATAATTGCCACGGGCCAGTGTCTGCTCATCAAGGTGGGGAGGCTCATTTATGTGCAGTAAAACGCCAGGGGACTGGAAGCTACTCCTCACTTGGCTCATGAAAGCTCAAACCTGCTGCATTCTATAGGAACCGGCAACAATCCTCACTGTTTGCTTTACAAAAGCTTTTTATATACATAATATCCTCAGAGAGCTATTTAGTTCTACCAAAATGAACTTAAAGTTTGTTTTTCCAAGTCTTGTTGTTCTGTTATCATATCTGGGAGCTAAGTGTTCCACAGTTGCCATAATTTCACCCTGTAAATAGCCCTGTAGGTTCTTGGAACAATGAAGCACAGCTGGTAGAGCTTGAGAGCACCTGGAGTACACTCCTGAAGTTGGATCATTCATCCCATTCTAACATAAGGGTCTAATTTAGGTGCATTCTGATGCTACCTGCATCAGTTAGAGGGGAAATAGTGTGGCTGTTTGGACTTGGATCAGTGCATCCTAAATCACAGTGCTTAAGTGCCTAAGGTGAATCCCATTCCAACCACTGAGAGAACTTGGAAAAGCAATCTTTCTGTGTTTCTTTGTTCACATCCTAGCTAAGAGTATACCCAAACCGTGTGTACTGCCATTTTGTGTTACATCTGCTCTTCTGCAGCAAGCTCATACCTGGAGTCCTCTAACATACTTCAAGCTTGTGCAGCCATTGGCAGCTTTTGAAGCACTGTAGCAAGGGCAAGTTTGTGTCATTGCCTCACTGAAGCTTAGATTCCAGCTGGAAAACTCTTTCCAGGTCTGGATTGCCTTTAATCAGTACATATTGGAAAATGTAATGCCTGCCCCATCACTGGCAGTGTCCAAGGCCAGGTTGGACACAGGGGCTTGGAGCAAGCTGCTCCAGTGGAACGGGTCCCTGCCCATGGCAGGGGATTGGAACTGGATGAGCTTTAAGGTCTCTTCCAACCATAGAACCATTCTATGGTTCTATGAAGTAATATATGTAGCAATGCTCCAGTTCGCAGTGTAAGAATAAGGACACAAAAGTCTACCAAGATGCACTCATATGCACTCATGTAGAAGGTACTAACTCTCTGGTGATTAAATAAGTGGCTTCTCAAAGGCCATTTAGGTTGATTGAAATAGGTACCTTCAAAGTGTCCTCTTTTATGGCCTTTGCTGTGCTCTGTATGCTGTCACAGGTCCTGTGACAAGCAGCAATTGCAGCACCCTAATGTACTTAGGATGTGTGCAGTTCCAATCTCCAAACCAACATCTGGGCAGAGGTGTAATCTGCACAGCACTGTAATTGCATCATGTAGTGGCAGAGCTGTAGCAAAGAGAAGTGTCAAAATTATATGCCTGACAAATACCATTAGGGAAGAGGGCTTTCTTCCCAGCTGGATAATAAGTGTGAGATGTTGGGAATCGGGGATTTCTGCAGCCTCACAGGGCTGTGGGAGCTTGGAAAATCCACATTCCGCTTCAAACCCTCCTTGTGCCCCACTTGTGTCAGGGTTGGTGGGGAGTCGGTGGAAGGACACGGTGCCAGCAGATGGCAGTGCCTGTTAGCAGTCTCAAAACGGGAACGTGGTCTTACTTGCCTTGCATGAGGCTCAGTGCCACCCCTGTCCACCTGCGGGCTGGCAACTGGTTTCCCAGTTGAAGTACACTGGATAAGTGCATGCGGGAGCAGGGAAGGAAGGCTTCTCCTGAAGCTGGCCCTGCCACACAAGCTTTGCAGAGCCTCTGTTCCACACTGGACAGCTTTTCCTAGCACAAAAGTTCATTCTAAACCTCGTTAAAAGACACAAAATGAACAAAGAAGCAGAGCTGATGCCTTTCGGAAGGTGACACTTCCTTAATGCTGATGAAGCAGCACCCAAGCACTCATCTGAGTGCCTATCTTATGGTTCTGAGGTCACTGACTCTTCTGCTATGTGAATTAATGCTTAGTGTTTTCGAAATCTGAATGCTTATTAAAACCCCCCAAACCCACCAAGTCCAAATTGTGAATGTACTCCCCAAATAACTCTTCTATAAGGATAATTCTTTTATCATTCTCCTGAAAGATAAATACCACTGAAAAGAGCTTTTCTAGCAGTTCTGAGCATGCAGGAGATCTGATGTGATTTCATAGGATTTAATCAACAGTTTATTGCTTTGCCTTTTACTTTCATGGAGAGTAGGTTCACTGATGATGTTAATTCCATTCTCTGTGCTGTTCGCAACCTAGATGTGGTATCGCTGCCCTAATGCACGTAGAACAGGAGCCAGACTGGCTGGTTGGATCTCACTGCCCATACTGTGGTGAAGTGGGAAATACAAGTTAACAGCAAGTGGGAAAGCCAAATTACAGCTGCAAAAACTGATTTTTAATGGCCTAAGTCCTTGGTCTGGTTCCAGATTCCTGTCCCAGATCCAGGCTCCACATACAGAGAACAAGAGTCCTGGTGAAAAGCACTGTGCATGTAGAGATGTGTGTAGAGATTGAGTCTTAACAAAGAGTGGTATGACTATTAATGATATTTAGAGCTGCGGCTATTTCCCTTTCTTTGTTGTGTCTGTCTTTGCATTGTCCCAGCCTAGCTGCCATAAAATCCAGAGTTTTATTTATCCTAGATTGAGGATGATTATGAATCAGATGCTCTCATTTCCAGGAAGTTCCACTAGTTCAATTTGTTTCCTGATCCACACTAAGGATGCTAATAATAAGTCGCAAAATGTCCGTACAGTCAAAAGAAGATGTCATTCTAATGCTGACATGTTCCATTAGCAACAGAATAATTTAAAAACCCTAAAAGATGAAAGTCTTTCAAAGCAGAACATGGGAAAAGAAAAAGCTTTCAGGTTTCAGCAGCGCTGACCCATCTTTGCGCAGTGCTTTAGTTGTGACAAATTCTCCTTTCCTGATCAGCTTCTCTATGGAAGCGTTTCTGATGGGCTGTAATGTGTGGGGTCCTGGAACAGAGAATTGGGGGGGGAGGACGGGGGGGACAGGGGACAGGGGAACGGGGGACAGGGGAACAGGGCCACAAAGACTGAAGGGAATCTGCAGTCACCAAGCAGATTTGTCTTATGTTTGCAGCTGACCTGACATTTGCTTTTCAGAAGAGGGAATATTTTGCCAAGCAAGGGACACAGCAGGATATTATCGATTATTAAAAAAGGGAGAGAAAAGAGAGAGACAAAATATACAGTGAGAGCTTTGAGAGCATTCACTGGAAGTAGCTGATCCCAGGCAAACAGCATCCTCAGTCAGCAATCACCATTCCAGCAGCTCTATGGTTGACAGGCCAGGGAAGGGTGCCAGAGGAATCACGCTCTCCTTCCCTCTCTTCTCAAATTCCTTGCTCTAGCCTGGAGGAGTTTCCACACAATGTGCACGTCCTCTTTAATTGTGCAGCTTCTGCATTCTCCTTATCCTCCCTCTTTTCGCGTGTTTTAGGACCTGCTTTCTGTTTGTGTGATTTTAAAAGAACCACCCTCCCCTTAAGAAAGCGAAAGCCTAATCCTGGGAAGAAGAACCCGGGAACCAGGGAAGGGAGAGCCGAGAAGAAATGGAAAGGCACGGGAGGAGAGGTAAATCACAGCTCTTGGGGAGCAGGGAAGGAGGGCACAGCCCAAGGCAGGTATACGCCTTCCCCCCGCCCCAGCCAGCCCTTTCAGTGCAAAGCAGCGCTCTAAACCCCTCCCCTCTTCGCTTTCACTCCCGGCCCCTTTCCCTTCGCTGCTCATTCAGAAGAGACGATGCTCCCCATCACACTCAGTCCTCTCCTCTGCCCCCACTTTGCCCCAGCCTTTTGAAAAGCTTTCCACTCGAAGGAATTTGTATGGGAGAGAGCGGGAGCAGGGAAAGGCAGCGTTTGCCAGGCAAAAGAAAGGCTACAGCAGTTGAGGTGAGGGTTTGGAGCACCTTTCTGCTCTGACAGAGCAAGGGAAACCAGGAATACCGAGGGACAAGGGCGTGGGCATTGAAGCCTTCAGTGCCACATAAATGCTTCCTAAACACAGGCAGAGGGAAGGAGGAAGGAGGCGGCCCCGGGATAAGAAGACGACCGCAGCTCTCTTGTGATGGCATGGATCGGGCGCTGGTTTACCTACCTCTCAGTCCTGCCACCGTTCATCATCCCCCAAGTGCCAAGGCACAAGACTGATGCAGAGCTGCTCTTAGCAAGTAAGTGATTCTTTTTCCAGTTCACTTCTACTCTGACTTCTTCTCCTGCCCAGAAGGCAGCAGGACAAGCAGCTGAGGTGTTCGTTGACCTGAACCCCAGGTTTCTGTGCCCAAACCTGCCAGAGTGTGAGCTAGAGGTGCGCTGTAACTCACTCGCTGCTAGGGAACTACTTGGGAAGCCGGAGATTAGATGTTGATCCTAGGGGGTGGGGGTGGGGGGGAAGCACTGTGAGATCTGTAAAGGTATTGTGCAGGAAAACACACTGAAAATGATTAGCTGCTCATAAATTAGTGACCAAATTAGTGGAAATCAGTGGAATACAATGGGCAGGGGGAGACGATCAGAAGCAGCCTTGAAATGTGTGGAGTGACTCCATAATCCTCACCTGGAGTCAAAGATTCAATTAATGTATAATTAGGATACTTACTAATCAGCTTAGTGTTTAAAGAGCCCTTTAATTTAATACATTGGGAATACCTGGGGGTGTTTGTAGCTCTGGGAGGTAAAAATGTGACTTACTGTTTTACTGCTGTCCTGCTCACTGGCCAAAAAGATGTCGAATCCTCCTTTTTGTGTCAGCACATGGTGGCTGGGAATAATATGCAAACTTTCATAAACCATGTGTCTCATGTGGCTTTGACCTAAGAGTTTCAGGAGCCGAATAAGAATTGGCAGAAACTGGTTGTGTCCCACAAAGCTTATCATCTGATTTGGGGGATTCTGTAATCAAGCAGGTCCTTCCTCCTGCACCCTTTTAAGCAGGCAACTACCTTGGATTGGTAGTAGAATAGCTTGGAGGGCAACAGAACTGGTTTCTCTTTCTAGTTCAGTCTAAGCAACCAGTATCTTCTATAACACGTGGGAAGTGTGTCTGGTAGTGTTTGTGTTGGGGGAGTTATTTTACCTTTGGGGTTCAGTTCTTTATCCCAACTGTTCCTACTCGGAGTTAAAGGATTAGCATCATTTCGGTTTCCCCATCTCTGGAAGGTTCCATCCCAATTATGAAAAAGGAAACAGAGTTTTGGAGTTTTGTTCCAAGACAAATCTCTGGACTCTTTTTACACTAGAATCACCCACTTTCTGTTCAGTTTGAGGATGGGAGAGCTGCTTAGACATTTGGGCTGAGCACTGGCACTTAGCCAGCAGTTTGGTATTAGGCAGGTCAGTTTGCCTCTCTATGACTCATCTTTTGTCTGCACAGTGGGTTCAATAGCACGTCCTTGGGACAGAAGGAGCCTGCATTTGGCCAGTTCAGCTTTGAACTCTTTGGATGCAAATTAGTGAAGTACGAAATCGTGTTAACGTCCTTCATTCCCAGTTGTTGTAATGGTGAAATATCTAAATGGTGCAGAGCAGGAATGTGAGTGCTCTTGGGGCAGCATTTTCCCTTAGAATAGATGTTCTCCTTTCTCCAATGCTCAGTATGTGCTGTCCGTAAACAGCCAATAGCTGGAGAACCGGGAGTGTTTTATCAGGCCAGAAGTGTCCCTTTGTCTTTGGTCAGTTGTGTTGGTTGAAAGATAGCGATCACATTCTCAACGATGCCATAAGGTCCCCCTAAAAATAGTCTGGGGTAAGAGGACAGAGACAGAGAGGCTGCAGAGTGCCTCAGACAGGCTCTTCCTTGGGGCTGCAAGGATGAGACTGGCATATTTTCAGGCTTTCTTTGTTGGGAAAGTTATTATATCAAAATTAGGGAAACCACCAGGAGCATGATATTGTGGTTGCATCCTTTGCACATGGGCTTTTCATGCTCAGCTACTTTAATCACTCGAGTATAAGGTAATTGGCTGGAAGTTACATGGATTATATCCTCCCATCCACCCTTTGCATCTGAATTGTGCTTAATCAGGTAGTAGATGCCTCTTATGGTGTGGAAACTCCATGTTCCCCAGTCCTTGTTCTATTATTAATTGTTATAGCCTATACATGGGGGTCATTATGATGTTTTGTAAGACATTTTCTAGTTTTCACCTTGTTTTCTGGGGAAAAACCCCAACAACCCACTGCAGTTTCTCTTCTCACTCCAGTTTAGTTTCTCCACTCTTTTCTGCATTGATCTGAAATCAGTCTATTTAACGCAACTGCAAACTTGTGCTGTGTATGGGATTTTTTTTATACTTTAATCCATAGTAGTGGTGGAGAAAATCAATTTGAAACCTGTAGCTACTTGAGAGAACAGAAACATTATTTCTTTGTGTTAGAAATCATCTTGTTAGGTTATTCCTGCTGATAGATCAGGCTGTGCAGGCTTCTCAGAGTGATCTTTAGGCACAAATGAAACAGACAGGGTCTGTTCACTGCTGCTGGCTTGGTGGAAGGGGATTTACAGGCACTCTTTTGGGATTTTGAAAACTAGCTTTAATGCCCTGCCCCATCACAGGCTCCCAGTGTGAGCATGGTGTTTGCAAGTCTATTTGTGACTCACTTCCCCATCTTGGAATATGGGCAATAGAGCACTTCCTTGCTCCACAGATCTTAATAAATAAAATGTTAATGCATGTGATACCAGCGAATATTGGGATATTCTGGGAATGGGACAGCCACATTGCTACTTCACAACTGCCAGTGAAAGAGCTCGGGGATCTTAGAGCTAAGCAGACAGGCACCATCATCAGCCACACGTGTACTTGGTGGGCATGTCCTCCAGCCCCACAGAAATCTTGTACAGTCGTACCTGTCAGTGTGTTAGAAAAGCCGTGCTGTGACTGAACACAAAGAGGAAATTAGAGGGAGAAATCTTCCTACTTCAGTGCTGAGTGAGATTACACTTTGAAAAGCAGTTATTTGGATGGGGGAGGTTTTGAGCCACATGTTCATTAGTTAAGTGCCACGAGTCTCCCTTCTTGTGCAGCTTATTGAGTTTGAATAGCATAACTCTTCTACATCATTTCTTCCACCAGTGGATCTCCAAACACTTTCCAAAGAGGCAGGCCCCCCATCTCTATTTATAAGTCAGAAAATGGAAAGATTACATAATTTGCACAATATCTACCTGCTTTTCTTTTTCTTGCGTGCCTCAAATGGTGACCTCGTGTTGCATTGTTGAGGGTTCAGTCTCAGTTGTGCACAGGCAGTAAATAAAAGGATAGTGGGAAAGATATCTTTCTCAGGGAAATCAGAGCCTCTCTGTCAGTCACCACCATTTGTCTTCAGAGTTTTAAAGGCCATCTATTCTTAGTATTCCTTTTTCCTCCATCTTTTTACTAGCACTCTGTTCAGTGATCAATGTCTTTATTCTCACTGGGTGCTACTGCTTTAATTTGCTCTCTTCCTCTCTCAGCTTTCCTATGTTGCTAGTGTCTGTCATTAAGAGTTTCATTCCCTTGCAGCAGTGTAAAGCAAAGGAGAATATGTGCCCCAGAGGAATCTGGGGACTGTAGCTGAGGCTCTGCTTTTATGTGGTGTAGGGCAACAGGCAGCAAAAGAACCAGGTCAGATTTTTCAGTAATGAGCTGTTGAATTTTACTGCTGTATTGACTGCTTGTTGAGCAGTATAGGGCTCTTTGGCTGGGAAAAGGGATGACAATTAAGCAGAATCCAGATTTGAGAGGTTTACTAAAGAACAGTTGCTCATTTATTCTCAGACTGCAAGAAAACATGAGCATCAGGTTTAAAACAAACAGAAAGAGGTACTTTTTTCACACAAACTTGATGACAAATTCATGTCTTCAAGCTCCTGCCTTCCAGTTCAGACCTCTCTGGAAGCAAATCCTGTCCCCACTGAAACTTGCATTTCCTTAAGCAAGATCAGTGCTTATTTAAATTGAAAAAGTCACCATGGTCAGCAGGGGAGAAAGTTCCTTTCAGGCTTCTCTTGTTTTCTTTTCTTGCAAAGCCTTCATCAATTTTCTATTGTGGAGACTTGGAGCTATCAGAGCTCCATCAGCTCTGCAAAACAATGCCTCCTGAAGACACTTAGCTAAGCCCAGCCTGACTCTTCTTCAGCACATCTAAGAATCCTAAATGTCACCACCTGCCCCACTTCTGTTGTCTGGGCAGAAGCTGAGCAACAGGAAGTCTGATAAAAAGCCTCTCTGCGAGGTTGATAATACACTGCCTTGCATCTCCTTTTGCAGTAGCCTGTCCAAGGGGAAAGCAGCTTTGTACAAAAGTGACATTTTTATTATCCTGGCCTCTTTCAACCAAAGATGGTAAATGCCAAAGAAACAGGAGGGTGCATGGAACGATTAGAGGCAATTTCACCTCTCAGGTCTCTTTGCTGGAGGGAACAGTGATTTACAAACTGGAGTCTGAATCTGTGGGAGATGCTTGCAGAGTAATTGCCTTTATCTGGAAGTGATGTGTGTGCTCGATAGCAGTGGCAGTGTAATATATGAGGAAGGAGTTAACCAAATCCTCACACAGGTGCAGCACTTCTTTTCTAGTATCTTGCTATTTGGGCTAATGTTTCCCAGAGCAGTTAAAAAAATAAGGGAAGGACAGCAAATTTCCTAGAAGATTCTTGTGCCTTGGATCTTACAGATCTCATATACATACAGGTGGGGAATTAAGGCTCAGAACTAGAGAGAAAATACTGGAACCATTTGGAGCAGAAAGCTGGTGGTCTGCAGACACCCAACCCTGCTCTCAAACTGCTGTCAAGTGTTATTCCTATTAATGAATCCAATGCAAAGGTTCATCTGCTGAATTATTTCCAAAACCCATGTGCTGAGGTGATCCTTCTACAATGATGAGAGAGCTGAGGATTAAATACAAGGAGAAATCATAATGCCACCGAGGCTGTCAGTAAAGTTCATCTACAGCAGGAATTGTTCTGCTTTACTGGACCACTTGTTAGGTGTTCCTGGAGCTTTCTGGGAAGATTTCACTTGACCTATTGTTAAAGATCAGCAGCATTAGGAAAGTGATGTTGCTGGTCCCTTGGGTGTTCTAGTCTAAACAGGTTTCCCTGGGCTTTCATTAATGTAGCCTGTTTCACAACAGTGATATTTCTAGGGATTTAGGCTTTTTGATTTTTGTATTATATTCTGCTCTTTTTAATACCATTCAAGATCCTTTTGGCCTCTCTGGTATGAATCAAATACAGGAAACCTTTCCCTGTAGGTTAACCTCTTGAAATTGATGGTGCTCTCTTCGGTAGTGTCAGTGTAAGTGAAACTCAGCTTCAGATACAACTTCTGCAACAAAATTCTCTTTAAAGCAACTGTTCTGAACTTAGAAACATGTAACACTTGCCTGGTTTTGCATTTCCGCACATAGATTCATCGAATGCTTTTTTAGTCCAAATGGAGTAATTTTAGATTTAGTATACAATGCTGACAAAGATCAAAAGTAATACTGGTAAGAAGACAGCAAAGAGATTTGTCTCTATACCTAATTCTCTCTATATCAGTGCATAGGATGTTTCTTTCCCTATTAAAGAGGTGAGGAAAAAAAGTGTGCAATTGTTCTGACACACACTCGGCATTTGCATGTTGTGAAGCAAGATCCAGTGTGTACCCTTAGAATCCCAGACTGGTTTGTGTCGGAAGGGACCTTAAAGCTCATCCAGTTCCAACCCCTGCCACGGTCAGGGACCCCTTCCACTGGAGCAGCTTGCTCCAAGCCCCTGTGTCCAACCTGGCCTTGAACACTGCCAGGGATGGGGCAGCCACATTGACAGCATCAAGCAGATGCTTTGCACACAGAGACACACAGTAAGGCATAAGGCAGCAGAGAGACAGACCAATGGTCCAAGCATGCTGGATTTGCAACAAGTAGTAGAAAATGGCTGAAGATGTATTTAAACATACCATGAGCAGCTCTCAGGAGTCCTACCTTCAGAGTGAAAGAAATAGAGGTAGGGATTAATATTCTACTCAAATCCGATGTCATTGAGGAAGGGAACAGCACAGTCCTGGGGTATCTATCCCACATCTAGGATAATGTGCAGGGAGGAAGCAAACCTGATTCCTCCTAATTTACCATCCCAGCATCATTAATCCTTATTATTTACCCCTTCCTGTGGCTTCACTGGCTCAGTCCTGGCTCAAACTCTTCCAACATGGCACATGTGCCAGACGGAGCAGCTTTGGGACTGTGCTGTGGACAGATGGCTGGGCTCCCTGGTGAACAGAGCCAGCGGGTATGGTTCCAGCAACAGGCTTCATTGCAGTAATGATTGATGGTGACTTATACAAGGGCTAAGAGTAATTCTTTGCTGTTAACCAGACTTGGCTACAGCAGAATGGAAGTGGAAATTTGTTGCTTCATTTATTCATCCTGCCTCTGCTTCCTTCCCACCCACCCTTTGTGCTTTTTAATACCAAAAAGATGAAGATACTTTGCTCGGTCTTAAAATTGTCTTTCCCAACATACTCTTAATTGTATCTCTACACCTTTTCTCATTCACAGGCACATAAGAAGATTAAAGATAGAGGGAGCAGTAATAGATTTAGTTGGGTTTTAATAGGATTTGCAAGGACAATGCAGAGAATGAGCACCATAGAAAATACTGCTACTCTCTCTTTCATACCCCTAAGGCTTCTTTAGGTAGGCTTTCACAGAGATCTTTGTCTGTGCCCTGCATTCAGAGTCAGGACTCTCATTTTTCAATAGAGCATATGTGGAGTATCTAATCATCTTGGTAAACAGGATGTCACATTATAACCTGTTAAAATCATTTTAGCCATCATTTTGTGTTATTTTTTTGTATCTTGTGAGGCAGTTTTGCGTGTCAGCAGTGGGGTTTTGAATAGCTGCTTGTTACTCTACTGAAAGTGTTTGTGTCTCATGTCAGATAAGTAAAGGGGTGGGTTCTGATCTCTCTGATTAACTGGATTCATCACACCCTCAGACATGGAATTCAAGATGCTAAATGAAATGCCTGTTTCACTTTTGGAGCCAGAAGAATTTGGAGGAGGGGGTGGGTGCTTCCAGAATGTGATTCAGCATTCCTGAAATCTGAATTATCCATGGAGGTGTCTTTCTCTGCTGACTGCTGGGGAAGCCTTCATGCATAATTTAGACTCCAGTGAGATGTAGGTAGACAGTGGTGCTCAGCATTTTCTGTTCATTTCCAAGATTTTTCTTGGTATGCACCCAAACCCTGAGGCATCAGAAACCTCCAGACAAGTTGCTGTATCTTTACTTTGCTCCTAGTTATGACCTCCAGCAAACTTTGGGTGTAAAATAAATCTGAGGGCAAAAAAAAGCTACCCCAAAAATCCCTTTAACAAGGTTTCCCCATCCATGATTCCCAGCCTGCGCCCATCACCATGTCTTCTGAGGTTCCAGTAGTGCATTAAGCAAAGTGGCAGCGGGTTCATGTTTGAAGAGACTGTGTGTTATGAATCAATATTTAACACCCAGTTTGATGCAGCATTGCCTCTCACAGGTGGCTATTGGGAGAGAAGTGCTAAAGCCTTTCAAAGTGTTTCTGGAGGAAAGACATAGTCTTAGCAAAAAGCTTTCCTGATGTAGAATCAGCCTCTATCCTAGCATGGGGCAAAGTCTGTCAGTGTAGCATTAAGATTAGCTGCATTTGTTGTCATAACGGTTCAGACGGTAAACCAGACTGGGTTTTGTCTCAGCTCTTTTCCTCATATCTCAACCTTTATTTCTCTGTTCTCCTACAGCACAGCCATGGCCGGAGATTCTAGGATCTTCATGAACCAGGACATGGACATCGGAGTTACATCCAGAGAGCCTAAGAAGATTCCCAAGCAGGCGCGGGATGATGTCCCCATTGCCACCGACCGAACCCGCCTCATATCAGCAGAGGGTAAGAAGCCACGTCAGCGTTACATGGAGAAAAGTGGCAAGTGCAATGTGCACCATGGCAATGTCCAAGAAACCTACAGGTACCTTAGTGACCTCTTCACTACGCTGGTGGACCTCAAGTGGCGTTTTAATCTGCTTGTGTTCACCATGGTCTATACCATCACTTGGTTGTTTTTTGGGTTCATATGGTGGCTCATCGCCTATATTCGGGGAGACCTCGACCATCTTGAAGATGAGAACTGGATCCCCTGTGTTGAAAATCTCAGTGGATTTGTGTCTGCTTTTCTGTTTTCTATTGAGACCGAGACAACAATTGGGTATGGCTATAGGGTCATAACAGAGAAGTGCCCAGAGGGCATCATACTGCTCCTGATCCAGGCTATTCTGGGCTCCATTGTCAATGCGTTCATGGTGGGGTGCATGTTTGTCAAGATCAGCCAACCAAAGAAGAGGGCTGAAACCCTCATGTTTTCTAACAATGCCGTGATTTCCATGAGGGATGAGAAACTCTGTCTCATGTTCCGTGTTGGAGACCTCCGCAACTCCCACATTGTCGAGGCTTCCATTAGAGCCAAACTGATTAAATCCAAACAGACCAAAGAAGGAGAGTTTATCCCCTTGAATCAAACGGACATCAACGTGGGATTTGACACTGGAGATGACAGATTGTTCTTGGTGTCACCTCTTATCATCTCACATGAAATCAATGAGAAAAGCCCCTTCTGGGAGATGTCCCGCACCCAGCTGGAGAAGGAGGAATTTGAAATTGTGGTCATCCTGGAAGGGATGGTAGAAGCAACAGGTAAGAACATGTCTGGTCACAGTTTTGAGGGGGGAAGGGGAAAAAATGGAGTGCATTTTGGCCCTAATATTTTAATGTCAGTGTCACCTGCACTGAGAACATGTTGAGATTTGTTCCTCTCTAGTGACCAGCTTAGGTGGGATAGTCTGGTCTGAGATAACCAGCAGTTAAAAGATGGGTCCTTTAGCTCATGTTGTAGTGTTTCACTCTTTATAAGTCCAGGATTCAGATAAAGGGCTTGGTCCATGATCATTTAGAGATGACCTGCAGGGAAAAAAGGAATGGACGAAAGGAATTAATGCTGCCTCCTGTGCTCTTGTTTCCTGTGATCAAAATTCATAGTGCAACCCTTTTTC
>JBCJKH010052649.1:26021-45441 GCA_039877255.1 Loriculus beryllinus | reverse complement strand
TTTACATGTATATGGTAGCACGCAATACAGCTAGAGCTAAAGTTAGAGCAGGGCTGTTTTGCCTCTCCCTTTTCCTGTGATCAAAATTCATAGTGCAACCCTTTTTCCATTTCTTCTCTGTATTACAAATTGGCTGTAACTGTGATATTTCAGGTATTACTATAGTGCTGCTTTTAATGGAGGCAATGAACGAAGTGGCCAGGTATTACTATATCCCATAAACCAGCATGTTCTGAAACCAAGTGACTTGCATATGATGCAGGATATGCATTTTCAAAAGCAGCTCAGAGGAAAAATAGAAACTACTTTTGTGACTCTTGCAATCTAGCAGCTTAAAACAGCTTAAAACAATGCTGTGTAATGGGTAGATTCGGAGATCTACTCAGTTGATTCCCAGTTTCCTCCTATCGGGGTATTTGTGGCAGGCAATGAAAGAAGTCTGTGTCTGTATATAGTATGTCTGGGAAAGCTGTATGCCTCAGCTTTCCAAGGTGTAGAGAAGCAAATGTGTGCCTTGAGCTGAGAGAACCAATGGCTACAACAGCCTCCAGGCTCCTGGCCACAGGTGGGACGCAGTGGATCTCTGAGGGGTTTGCATAGGGGGGAAGATGCTTTTACTCTGGACATGGCCGCATGGGATCATTTTACCACTTGCAGCTAATTCATTTATTCTAGGCTTTGAGGAGGAGCCAGATTCTGACCCTTGCATACTATTAATGCTCTTCCCTTCTTGAGATTTGTCCTTGTTAGTCTCCTAACAGCCAGATGTAAGAGGAAATAGTCTTCAATTCCTGCATCGCAGCCCTTTGCTCCAAAGACTTTGCTCTGGAGAGCTAATTCAGTTTCCCAGTATCTCAGTCATTAGGTGAGTAGCAGTAGCTGACTTTTCCAAACGGAGCTAATGGGAGGTTATGTGTGGGTTGCACTGTACCCAGGTTGGAGTACTGTATTGCAGAAGTGGAATTCATTTGGCATTACTAGGCAAATATTCTTTCCCAGCAGAGTATTGTAGAGCTGTGGCAAAAGAAGGGGTGGGTGGAAAAGACTATCAAAGGCAAAGATTTGCAATGGAAGCTTATTTTGTAGCCTAAACGTTTACCAGATACTAGAACCTCCTAATCTGAGCATGTAATTCAGTTCCTTGTTTGTGCAAAGCCTCTTTCCTCATCGCACAGTGACACTATCAAATGCTGTTTGAACAGCTACTGCATTGCCTTCCTCTTCTGAAAGCTCAGCCTCTGCTCGATCTGTGTGAGAGGAAGTCATTATCAATAACAACCTCAAAATTAAAAGCATGGCATAGGAATAATACTGCTTTACAAATGGGCTTCTCTCCCAGAGGGATTGTACAGGCCAGTGCATAATGATATTAAGAAGCAGACATCTGTGAAAATGAATTATTCTCATCTCGGAAAACAGGCTGTGAAATTCCAAAACTGGGGCTGGAAATGCCAGTTTGCCTTAAACTTAGTGCAGCCTGGACCTCAGATGATGCTGTTGTTCTATTCAGAGTCTGAGATGGGGGTTTTCTGTGTGACATACAGTAACTGGGGAGGGGGGGTGATTCTTTGCTTTGTCCTCACACATTGTAATATTGATCAAGCAGTTTGAGGGATATTAATCCCTACCTCCATACCTTCAAATTTGCTCCAATCGAATTCTTTAGGTTCTTTCCTTCCTATTGTATTGTTTAAGTCCCATTTGCTCTCAGGAATGGTATCATTTACTTGCAGCATGACTTCTATGAAATCATGACACCGTTATAGCCTGGTCAGGTTCAGGGCAGTGTAAAAATGCATGAGACCATTTGTTCCCTTAGTAACCCCTATGAAAAAGGAGGACCCACCATCTCAGTGCTGGGGAAAATATAGCTCTATTTATTCATAAAGTATTTTGAAAGCACATCAAAAAGGCAATTGGCAATGTTCAAGTGACTGAAGAATATAACTTTTCCCAATAGCTTTAGCCAGCTGTGTACATATTACACATGCGATGTGTTGTCTCCTCTCCAACCACCACCTCTTCTTACTGACATTGAAGCTTAATTCTGATCCAGGAGAAGGCAAAAATGGTAAACAGCTTTGAATGAAAAGCATGGAATAACTTAACCCTTGAAGCCATTGGAGCTCATTTACAAAATGAAAGATTTTGGTTTGAAACAATGCTTTTATTTTTAAGTTGAATTTCCCAAACACTTCCAGTTGTTTGTTTTGTGTGTTAAACCCATGGGTTTGTTTTCAAGTTGACTTGGATTTTAATAGAAACACCCTGTTTGCAAAGAAGACAATACAGATTTTGTTCTTGCAGTGAGAGCTCTCTAGGAACCCCCTAACTAACCTATACAGCAGCAGAAAGCTTTCCAGTCAGCATTTGAGTATGGTTGAGGCACTGTGACTCCACAAGAGGTTAAAATATGCCAAAGGGAGACTTAAGTTTCTGGGCTCATCTGTTGTGATCATTGCTGACCACTGTAAAGGCAAAATCAATAGAGATGACAAGTGCTCTGACTTCCAGGGCTGCTTCATGGGCAATTTGGAAAGCAGCAGCATCACTCACAGTGCTGCCTTAATGAATTGGTCACAGAAATTACTTTAGGGAATTAATTCTCTTTTGCCTTATCTGAAAGGGACGCTTGTCAAGATCAGCTTGTGACGTGACCTGCAATGAAAGGGAAGAAAGCAAAGGTGGAAAATGTGCTTGCAAAGGGAATGCAGTTTTGCTTTCACTATCTTTGTGCTTCCCACAGTGACAGAATAGGTCTCTGCTGTTGCTGGCCAGACCTCTTTCCCTTGCCCTCCTGGTCATAAACCAGGGCTGCTGGATCACAGAAGAGCAGTGGAGATTCCTGATTTATCAGTCACCCTCCTCCAAACCTCACTGCTGCATCTATAGTGTCCAGCATTGCTATTGTCTGGACACAGAGACACCAGTGCTTGTTACTCTTGGTCCTCATTGGTTTTCATTAACCTCTTTTCCTCAGCACCATTAAATAAGCCACAAGAGACACTTCAGGTGCCCAATTAGTCCCGTCACTAAATGGTATTTTAATAAACTCTTAGGAAAGGAGAGGCATATATATTTCTGGCTTAGAATCTGTGTGATAAAAGGTGGTTTAATGATTATAAGTCATTTATCTTGTGCTGCCCCTGTGAAAGCGTAGGCAAACAGTGGCTTTTCTGCACCTCAATTTATCCATCTTTACAGGGGACATAGTAAAATTTCCTGGCTGTAAATATAGGAGCAAAAGAAGTAGCATAAGATATCCTGCAATCAATCATCATTTTTGTGAGAGAACAAAGGAGGGGTGAAATGATGAACCAGACTTTTCATGCATTCATCATCTGGTTTGGGTTGTCTGCTTGGTTTGTTTTGCATTTTGCATATAAATAAGTTTTCTTCAAGAAGGATCTTACAGAAGGACTCTTACAGAAACTGCTTATGCAATTATAGGGAAGAGAGGGACATCTCGAGTCATTCTTTTCATGAGCTGAATCATCCTCCAGAGGTAGATGTTGGCAGGGTAGTCACAATAAATACCCTTGTGAGGGGCCTAAAGGTGTGAGCTTGGTGCTCTGTTTGTCCCTAGGAGAGACATGGCAACATAATCCAGGATCCTTAAATCATAAGGCCCTTTTTTTGATTTTTCATCACCAGTGCTTGAGAGCTTTTCCATGCCTGGAGAGCATTCAGATAAATTAAAATCCTATTACTTTCCTCTTGCATAAAAATCAAAGTGAATCAAGCCCAGACTTGTTCCTCTCAGAAGGAGACAAGCGCAAATAATTGGAGGACCATGCTCCTACCTTCTAATATTCCTTTTCAAGTTGGAGGAATAGGGACTTTTTGGAGGTTACAGTGTTCTTTTGTCGAATTAACACATTTTAGAACCACCCAAATGCTGATGCTAATCTAAAGTCATGATATTGCTTAAATGGAGTGATAGAACATTACATTTTTATAACTACTCCTTGCCATCCTGACTTAGATCAGCCTGTCACTGTACCTCTGAGTCCATCCCTTCTTTCTCTGTACTCTTGTAGTGTAGGTGGAGTATGTATTATGCAGCGTTAGTGCACCCAGTGCAAGGGGAAAACTCACCCCGCACACAGCAGTGGATGAAAACAAGGACAGCAAAGTGAAATCACTCTCCGCAATATCTGTGTCTGAACAGCACAGAGCCCAGCAAATCTGGCAAGCACACAGTCAGCGTCCACATGACATTTTGCCAGCAGATAATCACTGAGCTCTGTGGCATTTAAATGAGGAGAGTTAATTTTAGGCTGATGAAAAATGTTGTCTTGACAGCCCCAGGGGTTGGGATATCTCTCCCCACTGAGAAAGTTCAGGCCGCAAAGCAGTACTGGAAGATTCAGCTGTGCTGCTGATGTGATCAAACTGAAGCCTGTGGCAATTCTGGATGTGGTTGGTGGATCAGGTTTTGTGGTCTCTTCACCCTCTCCCATTAAAATGCCAGGAAAGGTACTGGCTGTGATGGGATGTTTGATGGAAATGGGCATCCTCCATCTCCTCTCTCTTGGAGAGACACTGCTGGTTCATGCTGGCTACCCCACCAGCTGCAAAGGCAGTTAGATTTGCCCTGTGATAATGAAGTTTGATTTTAACTGGTAACCTAAGGGCATACAAGACCTGGAAATCAGGAGCAATCCCTAGCAGCGAGCCTCTGCTCCACTTGCATAATCAGCAGCACCGTGAGCACTGAGATGTTCTGAAATCAGCAACTCCCAGCGAGTTGCTGCACAAAAACCAGGCTCCTCACTGCGAGAGCCATCAAGTAACTGCTTTTTGTCAGCATGCATTAACATTGCTTTGTCTCGGCTAAAATGCAAGCTGCTTGATCCCAACTGTTTCTGATGACAGACATGTGCCTTATTGGTAGCATTCCCTGACACCTGTTTTACACACCAGTCTTGCCTCGCTGACTCTCTGCTCTGTAATGTAATGAAACACCTGGTTTAATACACACAGCAATATATTTGGTATCTTTTCATCGACTGGAAACAAGAAACGAGCCATTTAGGAGGGCATCTATGGCTGCCTTAAGCAGGCACATGCACAGACTCTGTATTGATGTAGTGACTCCAGACAACAGACAGAAAAATCCACTTCTTGGGATTCTGCTGTAATGAAATTATTGTTAAAACTCTATGATATGTTTATTGAAACCAGAAGACAGTTCTCTGCTCTCCAGCTTTATTGAAATCTTGGTACATCTGCTTATACCTTTGTATTTCCTGGTTTCAATTCAAATTGAGTGTTGTTTGCAGCTGAAAGCTGAGTAAGAAATGAGAAACCTCTAACTGAGACTTGAAAGCCGAAGATTTCACATTTTCCACCATTGTACACATTTATATTAAACATACTTTATCTTTAAACCAGATTGTCAGCAAACACTTCTCTCTAACTGTACCAAATATCTGTACCATTTAAACCCAGAATGTGTAGTTATAGCTGCTTCAGGAGAAGGATCAACAGCCTTTATCAAGTAGTTATTATAAGTACAGTGATGAGTCTTGTAAGAGATTCTGAGTGTTTGAAATCCTCCCTCAGTTTCTTGTGCTCTCAAAGATGTCCAGGTTTCAGGGGTGCTACTGCAGCGAGGTACAACAGCAGAGGCAAAGTTGGTATGGTGCTTTGTGGATAGGAGCAGATGGAGTAAGGATGTATTACACCCAAGGTGTCCCAAGGACCTCAATAAGCAAGGCTTAGGAAAGGAGACAGCTGATTTTTGCAGGAAGCTCACAGCCAGGTAAGAAAGATCTCAGTCTGGTGAGTTAATCCACCCCACTGCTGGCTGAACCTCAGCTACCCGGAGCAGAGAGGGCACAGCTGCACATTGTCTGCAAGTGGAAAGTGGCTGCATCCGTATGCCTTTAATAGAAATCATGTTCACTGTTTCCACATCTCTTCTGTCATCTTTTTGCTGTTAGAGAGGCAACAATTAGCTAGGGACATTAGAGATGTGTTGATTAACCAGGGTGGAAAGCACAGGGCAGCCTGCAAAGCAGGCACTTAATGGAATTTGAAGCAGAGACAATGGTGTTGTTTACTGGGTAGTGTAGGAGTTGCCAAGCAGGATGTCCCCACGCAATTAAAACACTACTGCACATGTGCTAAAAAGGAATATTTGAATGGGATTATGGAGCAATTACAAGTTGTCTTATTTTGCTGGCTCTGTGTACCCCTGGGGTTACAGAAAGCAGCTACTGCAGGGAGCTGGCAGTGTGCACTATTTGGTTGCTGAAAGCTTTCTATTGTTCCTTTCTTAATTGAATACTTTCAGCAGGAGATAGCTGTGGTTGTGTCTCTGGAGTTCAGGTTAACTGTCAGGTTGTCCCCCAGGCAAGGAGCTATTTCAGGCCCTGATTATAAGGCAGTAGTTCCCTTAGGATGCCTCAGACCCCCACATCTAGCAGTATCTCCCCATCTTGGCCTTGGGGACTTCTACAGGAGACCTTATGCTGCACTTCGAAAGCAATGATAAGAATTAGCGAGTTCATTCAGGGACCTAATTCTGAGTGTTCTCCTCTCCTGCTCTCTTTGATGGGCTTTGAAAGCCTCAGAGCTTGGAGAAGGCACTTGATGGCCTTTATTTCTGGGCAAAACCTGCTCTAAAGGCAAAAGGACAAGTTTAACTGTCTCTTTACCATGCATGCTGCTGGTTGTCTGGCATTCTGGCCTCTCAGCATGAGGGAGCAGCAGCAAATGGGATTAACCCTGCAGCCCTGCATCACTGACCCTCAAAACTGCCTGTAATAAAAGCCCGTGCCCAGGGATGTCAACAGTGTGTCAGCAACACAGCAGGACTCAGATGTTACCAGATTCCATGAGCTGCTCTTTGCTAGCTGATAAAAGGGAGTGAAGATAAACCACTGTTAATTCAATCCACAGTCCATCAATATGTGGAATTCAACATGCTTATGAGCTTGGCTGTGTGGCAATATGAGTTTTGGTTCTGTCAACCCCATACAGTTGGATTAAACACTCCAGAGGTATTTATAAGCCAGTTTACCACGTAAATCTGTAGGAGCTGTGGTCCTCTCCACTTTCAGGCTATGCATCTCTCTTAACCAAAGTGCAGGATTGAATTGCTGACACTGCCCCAAATGCAGAGGGATGGGGTCAGACACAGTGGTGGGTCACCTGCTGTGGGGCCATGTGAGTCAGGCTGTGCGGTCCCTTGGCACAGTTAGATGTCATTGTAACTGTTAGTATCAGCCATGCAAGCAACACCTCAATAGAGCAATGTGAGGACAGAGAAGCTGCTTAGTAATACCAGACTTCAAACTCGTAAGTGCAAGGTTCAGGAAGCAGTCTGAAGATGCAGTGATGAATCCGTCCCTTTGCCTTTGAGTGCTCAGCTTTGTCATGATGGAGGCTTTTGTGAGGCTTATTAAACAAAGACCTTTTCTGTGCCCCAGAGCAATCGGGTATGAAGATAACACGAAAGTGCTTTTAAATGAAAGCAGTGGTTGGGTGAGCATGTAAGGAAGCTTTGCATTTAACATCCCTCTGTTTCCACCCAGGGATGACTTGCCAGGCTCGAAGCTCCTACATGGACACCGAGGTGCTGTGGGGACATCGCTTCACTCCCGTCCTCACCCTGGAGAAGGATTTTTATGAAGTCGACTACAACAGCTTCCATAGCACGTATGAGACCAACACTCCTGTGTGCTGTGCCAAAGAGCTGGCTGAGTCTCGCCGGGAAGGGCAGCTCCTCAGCCACCTCTCCAGTGCCACCCTCCTCAGAGAAGCAGAGACAGCAAGAGGGCAGGAAGAAGAAGAGGGAGGTGTCAGGGAGCCAGCAGGATTGAATGGAGCCAATGGGACAGCAGGAGAGGTGAAGGAAGATCTGTGTGTATAACACCTGAACTGCAGGACAGTAGATAACCACGTACACGTACTGGGAGACTGGTGAGTCAGGAGTTGACTGGGAGTCAGCGGAGATTTATGTCCAGATCTCTGCTGCCTGCTGCTTGATCCTGGCCAGTCACTGCCCAGCACTGTGCCTCAGTTTCCCTCCCCTTTTAGCTGTACAGTGAGCTTTGCACTTGTTTCCAGAACATTTTGATCTCTACGAATGAGGCTCACTAAATATCATCACTACTAAATCGAAATTCCCACCAGTGGTTGTTTCAAAAGATGTGCATTGGACGTTCAGAACACTTCCCCCTTGAGAGGGTACTTAAAAAGTAAAAGTCCAGAATGTCCCATCTCAGTATGAAGAATGTGGTTTCATACCTTCACTTAATTTGTGAGTCAATGTATTGTAGACATTGTTACTGCTAAATTAAAGGAAGAGGAAAAAAACCACCTCTCTGCTGTGTAGTGTTTTGCTTTCATGAATTTTGCAAATAGATTTTAGCATTTTCCTCCAGGATCACAGTCATTGTGTGACAATGTTCCCACCAACGCTTCACCATGTTCAGCCCATGTTTCTGCCTGTCTTCTCAAACTGAGGTGCTATCTTTATGTACTCTTCTCATGGAATCGCTGACACATTTCATATGCTCTCTGTGAGCAGAGAAAGTTTAGATCTTGCCCCAGTGTAGGTTTCTTCCTGGATGTCCCAGTTTCAGCTCAGGTTGATCATTTAAAACAAAGTAAGTAGCCATCTGGGAGTGTGAAAGTAGCAGTCTGCAAAATTCTCTGCTCCTCTGTGAACTACGTATTTAAAATGAAGATTTGGGTGCTGATGTTCCCATAGAGCATGCACTGACATAACCGAAGCCATGATGAAGAACTGCTACAGATTTGAACAAGACATTAAAAACATGGCCATGACGAGGAAAATCTCCTCCCTTACCACCCGAAATCTGGTGGGAAATGCAAGATACCTGCAGAATTGCTTCTTTATCAAAATGGATTGGGGAATATATAATGTGCAAGAGTTATTTTCCATATAGGAAGTACTCTATGTATATCTGTGAAGCAAATGCACATTGTATTAAAGCTGTACACTAGAGATCTTAAATATGGGTTTATCTCTTTATTAATACAAGGACAAGATAAGCTGGAAATAGAAAGCAATAGTTATTTCGACATGTGAACAAAGAGGAGAATACTATCCATAGGGGTCAGAGATACTGTTTAATTAGAGACCTAATGTTATGATGTAAATAGAAGACAACTTTGTATGGTGGAAAGATGGCCGTGACATGACTGTTGTATTTGGTAAGAACCAGCAGTCAGCTTGGCCTCCAGGATATAGGAATTACCATGATGTTACAGGGTAAGTTTGGAAGTAAAGTATCTTCATTTGAAATGCTTGTCAGTTGTAGAAAGCATCTTGTAGACTTGGAAAGGTTTGTGTCTTTCCAAAGGGTCTCATTTTAGGTTTTGTGCTCAGCTTCCTCCTTTTTTTTCCATACTAAGTCTCAGAGGAACAGAAGGAAGAGAACAGGGAGAGAAACAGGAGAGATTTCTGAGAGGGATTTGTTCTTTTTCTGAGACCCTCCCTTGTCACCCTACCTCAGCAAAACAGTAAGGTGTTAAAATTGGGTTTCAGGATGTTTTTATTCTGTAGCTGAAGTGAACTGCTAACATAGCGGATGGTAACAGGAAGTAAAACTGAAATGGATTGTGCAAGTCAGAGGCAATTTCAGCCCCTCGGAGAGATGTTGCATAAGCTCTACCCAAAGAGCTGACTTGTCCAGCTCAGTTCAACATGAGAGAGAGCTTGCTGTGTCTCTTACATGATGCAGAAGAAAGCTCGGAAAATGGCATTAGATTGCCTCTGTGCCTTTCTTCTCCTTCATGCTTGTCACCCTCCAGAGAGAAGCTATCCATCTTTAAATACCCTGAAAGTTCTCTCACCTGCTCATTGCCCTTGAGACTTCATCCCACTAAACTGCTTTTTCCTAATACTGTTGAGTATGAATGCTGTGAATCTATTGTGATGCATGGGAAGGAAGACAAGAAGTGGGTTTCTTTTCTCTTGAGCAAAGCCCTTAAGCAGCTCTGTACTCTGTTGGCTTCACAGACTATTTCTGTGTTTGCAATTTGCAGATATGCCTAAGTACCCTGTTGAATCAATGCTTCAAACGGTGCCTGTGCGAGCAGTAGCAAAAGAACTTCCCTGACTTCTGTAGAATAGAAGAAACATCCTCCTGTGGTTTTTAATAAGCTGAGAATCTCTGGAGGAGGAGGATGTCCTCCAGAGTCGAACACATTTGATGTGTACAAGGTGGGGAACCATATATTCAAGTTGTGCAGCATGGCAAGCAGGTATGTGGGTTTTGTAATGCAATACAGTCTCAGGGGCAAAGCAGCCCCTGGACTTATCCTGTGCTCTCCTTGTCCTGAAATGTATCGTAAAGAGAGACCTAATTTACTGAGTGTATTGAGCTGTTCTGAAAGTAACAGAGAGAACCTTTTCCAGAACTGTCATCTCTGAAAATGATCTCAGTTTCCCTGCTGTTCCACAAGCGTATGCAGGACAATGAGCTGTGGGAATGGAAGCATAATAGACCCGCTCTTTGCTGTAATGAACATTCAAATACAAGTCTGCCTCTCTGATGTGAGTTGAAATAGCTCACATAGATGTGTCCACCCACATGAATATTCAATATATACTCTACACTCTGTACTTTGAAAAATATTAACCAATACTCCACAAGAAGCATTTGCAATCTGTAAACACACTCTTTGTGCACAAATAACCATTCACGTTTATAGAATGAGCTCAGTAAACAAGCTAAAAATACATATTCAAAATACTGAATGACTGCATCTGCTTTATAACTACCACTGAGAAGCTGGATGATCTTTCACGTAATTTAAGTCATTTCATTTCAGCTGTGTTTTTCTGTCCTGCAATCATCAGTGAGGGCTTTCCAGTGGAACAAAAGCTACGTTTCTTATTCTCTATTTTTCTCCATCTAACAGGATAGTTGGGAAACACCTTTCTAATGCAGAAAAGGTAATGAGCTATGAATGGAGGCAGGGAGAGGTGCTTGCAGTAACTGTGCTCTGTGATTCTGCCTGGGGTTTTTTGAGGGTTTAGGGAAGGAGTGGGGGGGAGCTGTGTTTCCTTGCATCAGTTCCTTTCCCTTTTTAAGTGGTGTGGTCCTGTGCAATGCCAGTGGTGCTGACCTATGTGCCTTGGATACTTTTTCTCCTCCGTGAGTTACCATACACCTATTAAGACTATTCATTCTGACTAAAGTATGTTTCTTAAACCAATCTGAAGATGCCTAGACATGAAAAATACAGTGTTTTGCCTTGGTAGTTAGTTCTAGGGGTTAATCAGCGTGACTGTTAGAAATGGACCTTTAGTTATCATTTTAGTTTGGTGGCTTTAACTTCCACTCATTGCAAAACCTGTCACTCATTGTTTTCTCTTTCTTGTTATTACAAATCTATAGGATTTTTAAGGTCCCTTCCAACCTAGTCCGTTCTGTGATTCTATGATATATCTCCATGAGAAACAGTGCATCATGAAGCTGAGGTAAAAGGGAATGATATTTATACTGAAGTCATTAATACCCCATGACAAGCTCTGTGCAGTGCCAGCCATATCTGCTGCAATATATGAGAGGCATGTGGCCAGGATGTGTTAAGCAGCAGTTTGGCAGATGATGGAGACGACACTTAATTAAGTTCCAAGTGAAATTAGGCAAGCTTTCAGTCCATGCATGAAAGCGCACTTTCCATTCCGAGGTGAGTGAAACAGTCTGAGTCTGATATTTTGACTGACACTAGCCAGGACTTATTTCCAGGGGTGCCTGGTCATTTAGATGGATGTGGGGAGGAGAAGGACGTAGCTGTTGGCATATAGAAGAGGTCAAGGGCAAATTCTGATTTCATTTAGGGGGGTTGTACTCTCTCTGGGAAATGGGGCAATGTTCCAGTGGAGCCCAGTGGGTCCTCCCAGACCACAACTCAGTTCTTCAGTAGCAGTGGTCGTGCTTTCAGGGAAGGCAGGGCTGCAATTTCAGACTTCAGAGCCACTGAAGTGGTGGCACCGGTTTAGCAGGCACTGAAAGTCACCGGCATAAGCAAACACAGGCTTTAACTCAGTGGGGTGATCTGAATTGGAGGTGAGGGGGAGAGGGGAGAACCAGCCTGGTTTAATTGCTCAGTGGCATCAGAACCAGGAGTCGGAGCAGTAAAAAGGTTGGAAAGCTCTGCTTTTATTCATAAAAGCTTTGAATCATAGGAAAGAGAAGAAAATCAATGCTTTCTCCTTGCCTGTGTGTGGAAATGAGGTGATCAGCGTATGTCATAGTCATAACATTAGATTTGCTACTCTCTAGGTATCTCTTCACTCCTGAAAGTAGACTGGCTTTGTGCATGCCTGATGTAAAGCCACTCTTTCTGCTTCTGCTACCCAGAGGGGGCAGGTGCAGCAAAAAGCTGAGCTTTTAAATGAACACGCAAATACTGTAAAGAACAATGGGCAAGGAGGAGGGGAAGCACCATGGCTGAGCCATCTAAAGAGGGTTTTATTTGCCAAAAAGGATAGCAAAGTGTCTCCTGAGTGAAGCAGCGGTCAGTTTATTCACAGCAATAGCAGGAAGGGATAGTGAAGAGACCCCATTGATACCCAGGGCATGTGGAGTGGCTGTGGCAGTTGAATTTAATACCGAATAGTACAAGTTATTTAAGGAAGGGTGATTTAAATTGTAAGAACTCTATTCTTCAAGCCTCATCTTGTAACTGAAATATTCATACAGCTCCTCATTCAACATATAGCCATTGCAGCAATATCTGAAGTATATCATGCCTTTTGCAGTTACAATGTGCAAATTCAACATGGCTAGCCTGCATTTTCTGAGTGCAAATATATCCATTTTGACCCATTACTCTTTCAATACATTTTCTTTTAAGGCCCTTTTAATCAGTTTGAGTGAAACTGTGTTTATATAGTATGCACAAACAGCAACTACGGGCTTGGCTGAGAAGCTACTGAAATCATTGTGATTAATGAAAGGTTTTGGGGTTCATGTCAGAAAATCCCACTCTTAAAACAGGTTTTAATTTTACTTTGATCCTCAAGTTCTGCATGGATTAGAGCTCCCAAACCTAAATGCAGGTAAAGGCAAAGGTTGCTAGAAGATTCTATGAATACGTTTCTGTCCCAGGATGACAACTACAACCCTCCATGTTTATACAGATTCATCACTGAATGAGAAAAAAACTCAAGAGTAACAGGAAAATTGATGATGGTAAAAGCTATTCAGCATTCCCCCCCCCCGTGTTTGTTCCGGGTTGTTCCATCATGTGTCCATCATTGCCATGCCAAGCAAATGAGCAGTACAATCACTACTGGATTCGTGCCCCATCTGCTGCCCTCCCATACGGTAGCAGAGCTCAGCTGTTTCTCTTCCTCCCAGAATAGAAAGAGGAGAGGCAGATGCCAGGTGCAGGCAGGGAAAGTCATTGCCTGACAGACCCGAGGAGGAAGGCCAGAAGGGGTTTGTCCTTCCAGGACAAAACTTGTCTCATTGCCAAGCTGAAAACAGAGATCGTGGGGCTCCAACAGTGATGGGGAGAGGAGCAGGACCAGGACCCAGATCCCATGGGGAAGTTGGAACAAGTCTTTCAATAGCAAAGACTCTTTTCCCCCCACATTTAATTTCACAATGTCAGGTTGTATCGAATGATAGCTCCCTCCTGCCCTGTGCTTCCCCTGTCTGGTTTTATTTACCCATCTGCTTTCAGCCTTCTTGCAGTGAGGTTGCAAGCTGTTGTGCCAGCAGAGTGGTGAGCGCAGCAGGGCTGAGTCTTGCAACACACATACTAGAGGAGCATAACAATGAACTGAATGAATCACTGGTCCTAGCTGGTATAAATGAGCAGCCAGCCCAGAACAAAGTGCTGGGCTCCATTATATACAATACTGAAGAAGCGGCATAATTGGTGGCTAAGGTGATGGGCTGTGACTCTGAGAACTCACGTTTTATCCCTGACTTCCACTGACCTTTCCCTGTATGCTTCTGTGCAAGTCAGTGCTTACACATGTTGCTTTGTTTGGTGTATCATTAAGATGCTGCGAGGGCTGGAGCAGCTCTGCTCTGGAGCCAGGCTGAGAGAGCTGGGCTGGAGCAGCCTGGAGAAGAGAAGGCTCCTGAAGGGGAGACCTGAGAGCAGCTCCAGTGCCCAAAGGGGTTTCAGGAAACCTGCTCTATTGGAAGGCGTCCCTGCCTATGGCAGGGAGTTGGAGCTGGATGAGCTTTAAAGTCGTTTCCAGCACAAACCAGTCTGGGATTCCGTGATGCTATGATTTAACCTCACGTCTGAGCTGTGCCCCTGCATGGAGCAGTCTGTGCAAGGAATGTTATCAGTTTATGCCTTGATTTGATGGTTGACGTGGGGTATATGTAGTGCTCAGAGTAAGGGCAATTTCTGTCCCTGGGCTAGTAATTGTTCCATTTACATAAAACACAGTCATTAAACTGCCTGAGTGGTTGTACTCTTCTGATGAGCTTTCTGTCTCCCTCGAGCTTGTCTGTATCAGGCTTTATTTATAGGCTCCCCTGACCTTTTCATTACTCAGAGTCTCTCCTGGATCCTGGTCTCCGTATGTTACCACATCAGTTTTTCTTGTCCTGTTTGACATTTAATTTTTATTAACTGTAGTGTAGGTAAAGCTGTTTGTTTCCCAGTGTTCTTCTCCTGCTCTCTAGCCAACCGAAGCTGTCATTCCTGAAGCACAAGGGAGAATTTTCTTGCTTGTCACTTTGAGGTTTTCCACCAGGACATTGGAAGTTAAAACTGGGTTTAAGGTTGATAATGTCTTGTAGAGCTGGTGGGAATTACATGAAGATCAGTCTCAGTGCTGACCTGCAGGGTCTAAGTGTGTTCCTGGCTATCTTGTAGCACACCAGGAGGTCAATGGAAAACCCTTCTGCACCTCTGACTTCCTGTACTCTTTCCATTTTGCGCAGAAAGTGGGATTAGCCTTTGGGTTTGATGGAGAGACACGTGCGGAAGTTTTCCAGCCACACTTAACCTATTTGCCACACCCTTTGATGAGGAATCTCTTGTTGTTACTCATTTAACTGAAAAATTACATTAACTCCAGCAGTTTAAGCAGAAAAGCAAATAAAGGAACTATTCACAATGACATCCAAAAGGGGAATAGTTGAGAGGCAGATGGAGCAACACTTCCATTAGCTCCTTTTCATCTGGGAGGGTCCTACCACTTAACAGAATCTTTCACTCTTAGATCATGTGTTGCCTGCTGGCTCCTCGGCAAATCCTTGCCTCAAAAAGAAAAGATTCTCTCCATCTCTCTGGTGACTCACTGTGCGTATTTCACTGTGAAGTGTCTTACACTGGATTTATACTCTGTATTAATCTCTATACAAGCGTGTTTATACAAACATTTATTGGAAATGGATATATAGCTCATTTCTGACACTAATGGATGGTAGGGAAGCTTAAGCTACTGCTAAATCTCACTGAAATGAAATGCTTTAGTTCAGTTCAATAGAGCAATTAAATTTCTGAACACCAAGAGAAAGCATCTCAAGCGCAGTCACTGAGGTCAAAGTCTTGGTGCCAGCACAGGGAGGTTTCTCTGGGAGAGAAAGGAGAGATAAGGCTGTGCCCTGCTTGCCCTATCACCCTCTACAACCACCTGAAAGGAGGATGGAGTGGGCAGAATAATTCCAGAATAATGGAATATTTCACATTCCTTTTAGATCTCTGAATTTCTTATGGGACAGTGGTGTTATTTACTGAGCTATAGTATTTTGCTACTGTGGCTAAAGGGAGTATCAAACGTGAATACTCAAGGAGAAGTGCTTTGCAATGATAGCCGCGTTCCTGCACGTACATGTAAGTAAAGCTTAGATTTGCTCATTTGTTATAAGTCTTCTTTGGAAGGAAGGAAGGAAGGAGAACAATCAGGCAGTGCTCCTATAGAGGGAATTTGAAATTCAAACTAGAAGTTTAGGTGTCATTTCAGATGTAAAATAGCCTTTAGTTCTGATGGTGGAAACAGAGATTCCAATTACATATAATTTGTATGCATAAGGCTTGGTTAGACAAAGTATTAAGGATTCTTGGTTGCTCATAATATTTCTATAGTGCGCAGGGCTTTTCAGCACGGTCACTAAATTAGCTCTTGGAAGCAGTTGTTCACTGTATTAACGTAATATATCCCACACATAGTAAAACAAACTGTTTGGCCTTTCAAATGAGAGGACCCCAGTCTTAATAAATATTGAATTAGAAAATCCCTGCATAGGGAATACAAGCTAATTCTTTTCTTTTTTCGCCAGCTGGGAGCTGCTCTGTGTGATGTATGGTACAAACTCGCCAGGAAAGAGGAGCAAATTGAAAACACTACCCCTGTGGGTTCCCTTATTAGACTTGAAGTGACTGTGAAATTCAGAGGACACAGCTCATTAAAACAAGGCTGGCAAGCTGTGACCTCTTGGAGTAGAAAGATAAGATCCCTGCTGAAAAACAGGCCGTTGCTTTGATTGTGGGGTACCTCAGTTCACAAGGAGAAGAAATTGCATAGCTGCATCTTAACCTCCTCATTACCAGAACACATTGGTCCTTATTAAAATGCATCTTCAAGGGAATAGGAGCAGTTGAAAATAAAACAATGGGACGACTGAAGAGCTGCTGTCATTCCTTTAGAATAAAAATATAAAATAACAGAAAACTAAAAATAGCAATTATAAAATGTCTTGTGAATTTCCAACTAAAATTCAACAAAATTTGCATATTTTCACAAGGTATTTCCATTTCATACTCTGGCATTCTCTGATAGAAAAAGTTCTGATCTGTAGCTGGTTTATCAGGATTTCTGATTCAGCTTTCTGGACTCATGACATGTCAATAATGCCTTTTGCACCGTTATCTATTACTATTTATTCTACAAAATCTATATTAGTTCTTCTGGTTTCTGTATGCAACAGCTCCCTCCCTGTCATAGTTGCTGCAAATGCTGTCTATTATAAAAGCAGACATGTCATACTATTCCCTGGGAAAGATTTTTAATTCTAGGAAGAGTCATAGGCCCTATTTGAACAGTATATCATAGGCTTATGAGAATGGATGTTGGGAAACAGATACTTCACATGTAATAGGGTATTTTAGTATAGGTTTTTCATTCTCATTAAATATGAAATTCAAAAATGTCTCATGACAGACATCATCTGTTCATGACTCACAGGATCAAAAAAGTCTCAGAAGAGTTGAGATGAAACAAAATATTTTTGTACATTTAAATACAGCAATATCTTATGAATGCCTATCTCTGTTAACAAAAATATACCTCCGTGACATATGCATTCCAAACTCACCATTAAAGGTGATATGTGAACAAAATATGAGCAAAAGTTTAAATGTTCAGTCATTATATTCTAGTGTGTTCACACAGACAATATATCAACAAAATGAACTTTCATCATTATCTTTTTTCCTGCAGTCCTGCTCATTTGGTGCTTTTGCAGCAGCAACTGCTTGCATCGAAAACTGACATTAGAAGAGTACCGAACTGCTTCACCATCTTTTAATATGATTTATTATGTGTAAACCACCAGCATAGCATTGCTACCTCAACAAAAAACATTGAGAAGTACTGCCTAAGTAAGTCACCTGTGTACAATTTTGAGAAACACTAAAAAGAGCCTAATTAAAAAAGACACAAGACACTTTGTTTTCAGGGACAGGATTACTCATCTTCCATAACTCTTGAAAGAGGAAGAAATGGGCAGCACACCAATCTCTGTGAATCATGAGGTACTTGATCAGAGCAAGGCAATCTGTTTTTCTACAAACCTTAAGGGAAATCTTTTCTGTTCCAGCAGATTATCTGTGGTGAAAAAAATCACTGATCTCAGTGCTGTCCCACAAGTATTTATATAATTTGAATTATTTACTAAAGTAACTCGTGCAATACTTTATGCCCAACCTCCAAACCGATGCTCAGAGCACACATTGCCCCAAAGATAAGTTATTAGTGCTACGTGAAAGCCATTCTCTCAGTGGTAAAATGTTTGGTGCACACAAGAACACAACTCATTTGTAAGTGCATAATGATAGTACTAAATACAAATATATGTATTTTTGTGTATGTATACATTCCATATTACTGGAATCATATTTGTGACTAAAGCTGAAAAAGTTCCATAAGGTCAGTATAAAAGCCACCTGATTATGACTAATTCAAGAGACAGGAGAACTTCTGGTTCTGACTGTAGTGGAAGACAGCAAATGAATGCCAGGACAGCACCCGTTTCCAAGAACGGACCAGTTCAGGGGAAAATCCTATCTGCAATCAAACCCCAAATATAATCAGTTTCAGTTTCATTTTACCATTGCTAATCTTATGAAGTACTTAAAATACTCTATCACATCACTCTATCAATAAATCTGTATAAATTCAAGGCATATTATTCAAAACAAAAAAAAAAATCAAGAAAAGCTCCCATATGACAGTCTTCACCACGTGAAAAAACAATTTTCCAGATCTACTACGTTGTGGTTGGACTCAATGATCTTAAGGGTCTTTTCCAACCTAAACAATTCTATGATTCTGTGTCTTTATCTCAACCCATAAACTTTCTTAATACTCTTTTCTACCTCCCATTCCACTGGGGGAGTCAGGTGAGGACAAGAATCTTGGCGCACACTGGCTGTCATCCAAGGCTACCCCGCCACAGTTAGACTCAGTCTTCTACACTAAAAATATTTGATTATCAAAGTAAATGATCAAATTTCCACCCTGACTAGCAGAAGTTGTACTGAAAACTTTCTCACAAAAAAACCCTGAGATTTTAATTGGTTTTCTGTTGAGAAAGCTTTCTCCTCCTTATTAAGATGAACAGCAGAAAAGGCAAATGAACAAATATTTGTACATTAGTATAAAGCAGACCCTTGATACAGAAATTTTCTAGTGCATCCTTCGATCAAGAGGCTGTTTTATGTTCTTATTTGTTTTACACCCCCAGATTTTTGTTGACATATTTAATATTTATCTATAACATATTTTGAAGTTAAAAATGTGGTTAAAGTTGACATGTTCCAATCAAACTTTCCTTTTTGACCATGTGGTGTTTTATAACAGGATATTTCTTTAATTGTAAAAGTTATGACCTTTTTACAACTTTTTATGTCCTTTTTATGACCTTAACAATTAATTGTTTTACAATTTAATAATAATAAAAAATATACATTGCACATACTGAAGTAAAGAAAATCAAGGATTTTTTTTTTTCAAGTTCATGAGGCTCGGCTTGTAGACCAGGGTTTATTTTTATCAAATATATATTGAAAACACTATATGCTCTTGACTTATGACTTGCTCTTCAATACAATCTACTCAGTGCTGTCAACCTTCTCAACCTGCATCTGTTTTTTTTACCTCGCACACTTGTAAGAAAGAGATCTATTGAGAGCCCATGGTGGATATAATCGTTAGCTATAGGGAATAATC